>WSTW01000181.1:7718-33010 GCA_019632305.1 Tulasnella sp. 403 | reverse complement strand
CCCCATCCTACCATCTGTAGATCTATCTAGACTAGTCAGAGAATAGTAGAGATAGGGGAAGTGCTTCTTATATAAAAAGTAGATCTGTGGGACCTGGATAGGTAAAGATAGGTTGAAATATAAAGAGTGTTATAGTGAATACATGTGCACAGGCAGGGTGAAAGACTAGAAGAAGATAAGAGATAAGAAACTAAGATAGATAAGATAAGATAAGACAGGGGCCTGACCACTGACATAAGAGTGTGGGAAAGAAGAAACCCTGTTTGCTGACATTTACCTTTGATAATATGTAGACACATCAGAAACATGCTGATGATACACTCTCAGCCACCAAACTTCTGATGACAATGCATTCTTGGCTACCAAAGAGTGGGGTCCACCTCTGTAATGGTGTCCTTCCAAATGGCCAGCCTCAGCCACTTTGGTTTCCAGATGATCACCCAAACCCAAACCTAGTAGGCAAGTTCAAGGGGATGGAGGTCATCATCCAGGAATATAGACTCTGGCCTGCTACAGGATGGCTCAGGGCAGACTGTCCACCAGCTTGTCCTGTAGGTCAGACCAGCTGTTGTGCCCAATGGCTGCTATTTTCACAGCTGGACTTTGTCAACTAGAAGTCAGCACTTGAGGAATATGTGGAGTCTAGAGGTCATATTGCCCTGTTTTATCCCAAGTTTCACTGTGAGTTGAACTTCATCGAAATGTGTTGGGGCCACACAAAATTCCATTATTGGATAATGGATAACTCAAGAATGAGGCAGAGATGGAGTGGAATGTCATTGATGCACTTGAAACTGTGACTCAAGAACATGCATCATGGTATAGGCTCTTAGTCCAAATATTTCTAGTTGCAGTAGCTAACTTATAAAACACACAGGTTTGCCAATTGGGCTACATGGTACATTGATGCATACTGCCAAGGATTGAATGGCAGTCAGGCCATCTGGGCAAACAGGAAATACTATGGCCATAGAACATTGCTTTCATCCTTAGTCCAAGAAATCAAGGCTACAGTGGTATAGTAGAGTGTACATAGAATTCAAGTCCCATTGCCAGTTTTTGTCAGGCACACATATTACTAATCCAGGTACTGTATCAGGGTCTGACTGTTGGTTCCTAGTGACTACTGTCTTACTAGATCATGGCTATGTCAGGCAGTTCTCCATCCTGTAATTCATTGTGGCTATGGGCCTATATGGGCTATGTGGTAGTGACATGTTGTTGAGGGTGGCAGTAGTGGGTGCTGCCCAAGGTTACATGTCTGTAGGGGAGGCTAGGTGACTATGCACTATTGGTGGTGCAATGGGGAGCTGTGGTGAGGTTGGACAAGGGGTTGGCTACATGTCTGTTGAGAATGGCAGTGTTGAGCATTGCCCATGGCTATGTGTACTGTGGAGGTGGCTAAATAGCTATGCAAATAGCTGTGGTATACTGGAATGCTGTGGACATAGACTCAGTGTGGGATTGGCTATGCTGAATGGTGAGTGTTGGTACAATGAGGGGTCTAGTACTATCATGGGATAGTAGATGTTTGAGTGCTACATGCTTGTAGGGAGTTGTAGACAAGATGTTGAGGAACTGTGGGATATTCTACTGGGTGTCTGGGAGTAGTGCTACATGCTACACAAGATACTAGGATTGATGTATAAAGGTAGGGGGAGACTGTAGAATGTTCTACTAAGTGGTGTTCTTAGTGAAGTTGTAACAAAATTGCTGGGGTTGTCAGGATGAGGAATATACCCAATATGGGCAAGTGTCATGGGCTATTCTAAACCAGTCTATATAGACTATCACCCTCACCCAAAGCAACACAGCAGAGAGAGCTCACGCTATGGATAGTACTAAACCTATCTATGAGGGCAGGTCACTCAGTCAGATGACTCACATCTCCACTGCATCAGTCAGCAGGATTGCTATTTATAGCTATGAGCTAGTACTGAGAGGACCCTGTGAGGTGGAGTTCCACAAAGGATAAGTCATCAGATGACTAGGAGGACTCAAATGAGTCAGAAGGAAGCATGCTGCACCACACTATCATGTAAATAGGTACAAACATGTCAAAAGGTATATAAGGTGCTGGCTCTAAGGGCAACCCCTCTCATCCCACCACCTGTATAACCCCCCAACTCATAGCTCGCACTCTATAGTCTCTTGTCTCTCATACTCCCTTGTATGACTTAGCTTGTGATCAAGTAAGTGCACTGGCAAAACAGTCCTTGTTGTTGCAGCAGATGCTGATGAAAGATACTTTAAGAACATTGTTCTACTTAGCTTGTTGTCTATACAAGTAAGTGAAGGAGGCCTGACTGCCCCTTAGTCTTAGAATGGTTGTAGTAGGAAACTGACCATTACAGAGCTGAGGTATATATAATACATGATGAAACAGAACAGGCTCAGCAGAGACCCCCCCAATAACCAGTTGAAATAGGACATCCCCTCTGCCAGTAGCATGGACAACATGGTCATTTGCTAAGCACACAGTAATGTTGCAGGGTTTCATATTCCAAATCCAGTGATGATGGGGGGTCATAGTGCTCATGGCACCCATGTCTATATTCCAGTCATGGTCAGTGCTGCCAGATGGCAAAGAGGAGGGTGCTGGACTTGCCATGAAGGTGGCTTTGTTACTGCTATAGGAGGAGTCTTCGGCTGCCTTTTTGACACTGGCAGTGAGAGCAGGTGAGGAGGACAAAGGGGTGGTTTTGGCAGCTCTAGCCTTGCACTAGTCATCAATTTTAAGCTTTATCCACTGGGGCATCTTCTCTGGATAGGTTTTTCAGCCTGACTGATGGGCCTTGCCATAGTGAGAACACTTGGGCAACAATATTCTAGCCATTCTGAATGCTCTGGGTGCCTGTGCAGCAAGTCTGGCCTCCTGGGGCACAAGGGAGGTGTCTCTGCACATCTGTTCTATCCTAAACCTGCTGGCAATAGCAGAACAAACCAGACTACCTGCAACGGTGAGAGCCTGAACAAAGGCAGCATTCTCCTCACTTTCCTGGATGTTGGTGATGGCAACAAAGATGAGGAGGATGTCTAGGACATCTCTGATAGTGGAACCATTGACAAAAGCATCATAGAGGCAGTTGGCAGCTTGCTCTACATGTTGGAAGAAGGAAGGGAGTGATTCAGAGCCATTCTGGTGCATGGTAGAGAGGGCCTGGAAGAGCTGGAATTGATGCTGAGGGCTCTGCTGGTTGTAGGCATTGTGCAGGATTGTCCAGGCATCCTCAGCATCCTCATCTTTGACCAGAGAGTAGTTGGCTTTGTTAATGGTCTCCAGGATCATTTCTAGAGCAGCTCCTTGGGCCTTGGCCCATTGTCACAACCTCACCTAAAGGGCAAAGCCAGAGCAAGTGCAACTGTTAGCACTACCCTTGTAGGTACCCAGGTAGACTCTCTCATAATTCCTCTGTGACTTGACAACTTGCTTCTCTCATCACACACAATGCCATATCTACTGTCTCACACTCCAAGTCCCTGTGTTCACTGTTCTACATCTTTGTCCAACTTATTAAACCCTTTACATCACTCTACTTGACCTGGCATCATAGGTGCTCCAGTGACAAAGAGTTACATCAAGGTGCTCTATACCCCTAGGGTGTACTCTGCTGCTCTCCATACTCCAAAGGAGTGCTCCCAACCCCACTTGGCCATTACCCCACTCTCCACCACAATGCATCATTTCTCTATGTTATAGGCTCCACTGAAGTAGTACAAATAGTAGTTCCATATCATCATTAGATTCCCCATCTAGCAACTTGTCATTCCCCCATTGCTAGTTCCTCTCCTGTTCCCTATCTTCCCTTCCTGCTACCTGCCTCGATTCCCCCTCATGCCCATCACCTTGTACATCAACTACCATTACCACACTCAGAATCTTTCCTTGTCAACATTCTCCCTCACCTCCACATCTGTACTGTTGAAGCCACTCATGACCTCCTTTGCAACTTTGCTTTAGAGTTAGACCAAGAACTCACCCATCATTGTGCAGGTGTTGCTGAAGATGCTTAGTTGTTCTGTGACACCCATTCTTGATGCTCTTTATACTCGTTTGAGGTGGGAGGAGAGCTGAGTTGAGGTTCTGACTAGCCTGAATCAATGTAGGCCCAAGTGCCAGCAGTGGTGATCTATACTTTGACCTGGCAAGCCCATTTGGTATTGTTGCCTTCAGAGAGGATGATAGATGTGGTGGATATGGATAGAGCAAGAACAGAGGTGTAGGGAGCAGTAGAGAGCAAGATGGATGAATTTGGAGTGCAGGGTGAGTCAGATCAATTTTCAAACATGTAGCTGGGGCAGCAGTGAGCATTAAGACAGTGTAGGAGAAAAAGCAGAGTGACTGGAGTGAGATGAAGTACTGACAGATGAAGGGAAAATTGAATGACTGGGTTGGGTGATTCAGGCAAAGGCTGGACTGGGTACATTGTGAAGATTGGAACCAATGCTGTGAGCTAGGCTAGCAAGCTCCAGGGGGTGATAGCATACTTCTCAACCAAAACTGAGTTCTATAGTGTGAGCTTTGCAGGTACTGAGATCAAATAGCTCTCTGAGCTACTCAAGGAACTCAGCTTCACTCCTCCCTCTCCTAGTCCTCTCTTCATTGACAACTAATCCACCATCCAAGTGCTTAACAACACCATTCACCACAGTTGCATAAAATACATCCCAGTAGCTGAGTTCTGGATCAGAAACAAGGTTTTCAAGCTCAAGACCATTTCTGTTCACTACTGCCTCACTTTCAACATGCCAGCTAATCTGCTCACCAAGCCCCTGCCTCATATCCTTATGCAGGAGCATAGGGAGTGCATGGGACTGATCTAGGCATAGAGTTGTTACATTGAGGGGGTGTGTTGTGCCCAGGTGCTCTGCAGACACTGTATAGACACTTGTGGGCAGTGCAACACCTCTATGTCCCCTTCAGCATAGAGGCATGGTCTCTTTCTCTCTGCCTTGCATTTATTATGTGTTTTCTCTCTTCTAGATTTGTTTGTTTGTTTCTGGAGCTGTTTTTCAGCTGTTTGTTCTGCTTCTTGGCTATGGGTGTTTCTGCATGTTCTGCTTCTGATGTTTGCTTCTGTATTGCTTCCATTAGTAGTTTCTCACTTGTTTCTTGCTTATTGTGATCCAGACTAATTGTATATAGCCAGGGACAAACAAGGGGTATGTCCTTACTGTTGAGACTCCCCCTTGTCTGTTTGTCCCCAGACTGTCTACATCTCCAGATTTGCTGCATTCAACAGCAAAGGGGGAGGAATTGATGTAGCCACACATGAGACCCATCATCAGATGATATTGAGACTCATCACACCCTATTTGGAATTCAAATTCTAATCTGGTTTCAAAGAGGTGCAATAAGAGTTGTTGTAATTGGTAATTTGTATTGTCCTAACAACACAGCATCAGGTGCAAGTTGTGAAAGAAGGTAAAGTTGATACACACTAACTTCATTACCTCAAGGGTCTTGAAGCACATCTGAAACACCTTGATAGGTTTCCTCACAGTGTTGGAGTCCTTTTAAGGGCTATAGTGATGGTTGTGTGGTGATGGTGACAAGAAGTAAAGTTGAATGGTGACTCATTATTAGAACCTACAGGAGAGAGGAAGGGACAGTGGTAAGGGTGAGACAAGTGCTGTCAAACAATCCTAGTTTAGTCTGTTGACTGGATTTTTCTCCAAGGAACCCACCCACCCAAGGAGTGTCCCCCATTACTGATGACACCAGATATAGCCATTAATTACCTACTAAGGCAAAGGGAATGTCTGATCTGTGAGAGGGCCAATTTTTCACAAAAACAACCATATCTCCCCTAATTTTGATTGAATTGGCATAATCAAAGCATCAATTGAAAGATAATTACTAACTCTATCATTCTATGAATTTATTTATTTATTTATTTTTTATTTATTTTATTTTGGTGTGTAAAGGTAGGAAATTGCAACTAATTACAGGCCTAGGATTCAGATCTTTCTATAGTGAATCATGGATTCATTCTACAGATGTCACTTATCCATGGTTGGACCCTGTTATGTGGGGTTCCCAGAAAGTATCTTATTTCTAAGACCTGGCCACCCACCAAACCTGACTCCAGATTCAGGTACCAGCCTAAACCTTTCCTCCATCCCTTAGTTCCTGTGGCAGGTTACCTAGATATAAGCACCAACAAAAGAGCTGAAAGAGTTGCCCCTTATGTGGGCAGGTTTATATAGACCATAGCTCAGTTTTTTAGGCTAAATTGGTCCTTGAAGTACTTGGTTGTTGCTGAGGTGTATAAGTAGAGACCAGATTTTTAACCAGCCCCTCTATACAGCATCCCTATTTAATGCCAACCATCCACCCCACTACAGCTAGCCTCTGTTGTTCTGAATCCAATGTAAGTGTGAGGTTATGAGATCTTTCTCTATTAAGTTATCCTAAACAACCAAATGTGCTTAGAATTTTTTAATTTTCTTTTGCACATCCAAATCTTGGAGGTCTGTTACCCCAAGGTCTCTTTTTGCCCTGCCTCAATAGGGTATTGTGAAGGGTATTCACTGCCCTTCATTGGTTTATTTTTTCTCCTCTAATACAGTATGCATTCTTTAATTTCCATATTGTAAAAGCAGTCTCACTTAAAATGATTTTTTTGAGGTTTGCTCTTTGTTTTACCTTTGGTGTTTCCTTGAGTATTGCTTTAACATCTTCCTCAATGAGGGGGAGACTAAGTATATCATAATAGTTTAGCATTTGCCATTTCTGTGTTCTGGAGGCAGCAGATTTTTCAAATATTTTCCCTACTTTGTTCTAGAGTTTCTTGAGCCAGGGTCTTTGGTTGCAATTGACTAGAATATGTTCCAGTAATTCAATTTTGCTGCATTTGCATTTCATGCAGTCTTCCCATTCTCCTTCCCATCCCTTGAAGAATGTGCCACATACATTTCTCCCATGTAGGGCTAGCCATAGGAAGTCTGATATTTCCTTTCAGATTGGTTCTTCTCATAGTTTTATCCACAATTGGCAGGCAGGATAAAGTTTACTGATAGTGTTTTCAATATATAATCAGGCATGTAGGGCATTATCTATTAGTTTGTCCTTTAGTTTCTGTAATATAACAGTGTTTATGCTGTGGTACATAGTCCAGAAGGATGTAGTGGTTAGGCAAGCTCCATGGTATTGCCATTCCACTGGTACTTCAGTGTTTAATAGTAACTTGTAGTCTTTTCCAAGGCCTTTTTTTACAGCTTTATCCACTTCCTTGTTTCCATGTATGCCCTTGTGGGCCTCTACTTTTCATATCATAGTTTCCACTATCTGAGTGTGGATTAGGTATAGTACTTTTTGTATTATATCTGCATTTATTACTTGATACCAGTTAACATCCTCAGCTTTTTTATGTCCTTCTGTAAGCATATCAATGCAGTACATTGAGTCTGTATATATAATTAGGAGGTGGTTATTTTCCGCTTTTTTCAGAGTAATGAGTATAGCAGCAATTTCTCCTCTGTTATTCAAGGGGGGGTATCCCCCTATTCTTTCTGAAAAACACAGTCTCTCATCTGCAGACCATGCTCCAGCACTGCATCAGGAGTTATCTAGTCCATTTTGGTTAGCAGAGCCATCTGTATATACAGAGAGGAGGTTCCCTCTTGTTTCTTCATTTAGTTGTATTGCAGGATACTATGATAGTTCACTGTATACAAATATCCTTAACACAGTGGAGATATCTCCTTTGTGCATTACATCAGGGTTTAGTAGGATTGTTTCATCCTTTTGTTTTTTATTCAGCATTTCAGTAATGGTATCTTTATTATGGTCAAGGCTGTCATCTTTGGCTATTATAAACCAAGGGTTGAACTTAGGTTTAGTTTTGTTTAGCACTAAGTTGGCAGCTTTTTCACATTTTTTATAAGATCTGCATTCCCCTTGAGTTAGGTTTAGTAGGTCTGCAGTATGCAACACTTTATGTTGTTTATGTAGTCATTTAGACACAGCAACATAGCTCATCAGTTGTGTAGTTTGATGTGTGTACTTAGATAGCCATGTTGGCACTTGTTTTTGAGTATCTATATCAAATTTAGGCGCATTAACTACCATTTTATATTTTTGTGTAGTAGTTATTGCTGTTGTCATATGTTTAGCGAATCCCTGATTACATAATATTTTCGACGTCCTTTTGTATGCGAGACCATTTGACAACTTTCTCAACAATGAGAACAGCTATCAGGCTCAAACCCAATCAGCGACCTACAGAATGAACGCCTTGAAGTCATGATCACAGTTCTATATTTTCCCTGTCCTCTCACTCTCTACTTTTTATCATATACCATTTCAACACCAACTTTTGCAAGACAATTACTGCTGGGGGACGCTCAGCTGTCTCCATCATGCTCTTTGGGTGAAATAATGTGTAGGGATTGGCATGGCAGGTGAGTAGAATGTACAAAGCATGACATAAGGGACATGTGTGTCAGGATTCTGATTTCAACCATCCTCCATGCCCAAGAAGAAGTGTATTGCCAAAGAAATTGCAGCTTTAGTTGCACATCCTGCAAATCAGGATGTCAAGCCTGAAGAACTGGCTAAGCAGCTGCAGATCAGTGTTAGTAGTGTGTATCAGATCTGGCAATGCGTCTGTGACACAGGTGAATGTGTCTGACCAGCCAGCACTTACCAGAACTTAGGACAGCAACAGATCCTCTCAGACAACAACCTTGCAGTCAGTGCATGATCTCCACAACTCAGGTATCTTACCTCTGCTTATCCATCCTGAATTCAGTACCTTTATGGCCTGGTGCGACAATGACCCAACCTCTACCTTGATGACCTGCAGCATCTATTGGAAACATGCCGCAATGTCAAGATATCAAACAAGTCTGTGGAACAGGCATTGAAGCACTGTGGGTATATACAAAAGAAGGTATATATGCACTTTTGTTTTCATCTGTGCATTCAACAACACATCTCACAGATCACCCCTGCCACCTCTGAGCGAAACGAAGACCTTCGCTATTCGTTCTCACATGCTATTGGACGGTATGATCCTTCATGCCTTGTATTTATTAATGAAAGCGCTTGTGACTGCCGTACAACCTTTCACCAATATGCATGGTCTCTCAAAGGCCAGCGGGTCATCTGACATTCATTTTTTGTTCGGGGTAAATGGTAAGCACCACAAAATATCAAGCATCTCCCTCAGAAGTACTCAATATTGCTTGCTTTGCAGCTATTCCATTCTCCTGGCACTCACCCTTGAAGGGATGATCTACTGCAAAACACATGAGGGCTCCTTCAATATGGCACTATTCACATCCTTTATTGAAGACCTACTTGACTAAATGAACTCATATCCTGCCCCAAAGTCAGTCATTGTCATGGACAACTGCTGAATACACAAGAACCCAGAAATTATCGACATGGTTGAATCTTGGTGAGCATTCATCTGTACTTGTGACACATATTAGGGCACTAATGACGACTCCATTTACTAGTGGAATGTGTGCAGTGTTTCTACCACCCTATTCCCCAGACTTCAACCCTATTGAACTTGCCTTTTCTGCAATCAAAGCCTGGCTCCGTTGTGATGGGGACTTTTTCCAACAGGTCATGTTGAAGAAGGATGATACTGATGTGTATATCCACCTTCATGATCTAGTCTATTCAGTTACCCCTAGTGATGCTCATGAGTGGTTTCACAAATGTAGTTATGTGTAGTTGGTAGTACTATTGTGTACCATGTGGCTCTCTGCTTCCTCATATAGTGGGTGGGTGTGTGCATTAACATTTTGCACATTCCCCCTCATCATGAACTTATGTAATCTGCACACACATTTGCAAGTCACCCATTGCCCTCCCAAATGTCCCAGCTCTAAGCAATTGCTTCTAGGTTTGAGTGTATTGAGGGAGCAATAACAATGACAATGACATCTACAGTACTACAGGAATGCAAACTGGTACCTACATATGAGGGGCAGTGGCGAGATCTTCAGTGGCCCACTCAATGAGCTGATCAGCAGCTGCAGGACTCAAGCCAGCAATGCGTTTGGAAAGGGTATCATTAGTAAGAGTAATGTACTTCGGTGCCAGTTGGGTTAGTCAGAAATAGTCAGCTTCTCTGAACGCATTCTCATATTTTGACCAATTTTGGCCATTAGCACCATGGTCACTTTGGTCTAGGCTGCACAGCCAGTCGGCAATTCAGGTTTTTGGCGGTTGAATTAGAGTGGTTGGTTGGTTTGGGGGGATGTCGATGGACTGATTCTTGGTAGCTGTACTGGACAACATGTTTGAAGGTCTACCACTTGGCCCCAGGAACATCGGATGCATTTGGCTGCCCATTAGCTGGGGTTGGAGTGCTGGGTAGCCATAGGGTGGGAGGAATACCTGGATCAGGGCCTGGCCTGATGCTGGGGGGGCCAAGTTGATAGGGGTTGTACTACCAGCTGAGGATTTCTTCGAGTTTGGAGGCTTGACATTTCACTCTGGTTCAGCTGCATGGCCATGGGTATAGCCTGCGATCTTCAAATCAGGGAGAGCATCCACAGTTGCTTTCCCATCATCCTGTGACAACTGTCTCATCAATGCTAGCTAGTCCAGCCTGACACAATTTAGTACTCACAATAAGATTGGCCCAAGTGGACTTCTGCTGGTGTGTCAGATGGTGGCATTTCCCATTATCCAGGAGAACACAGATGGCCTTCTTGTCTGTCACACAGGTGAACTTTCCAGACTTCTCGATAATTTGAATCCAGTTGCTGGTTTTATTTCCCATGTGGACTTTTCTCATATCCCCCTTTCCTAATGGATCTAGTTTTGCTTTGGATGTATCATTGGAATCTGCACCAGATGTTATAGCAACTGTCTAATAGAAACACAAACATGGAGTCCAAGTCAGTATACAAAGATGTTCAAATGTTCACTACACTCACCCCCACTGAGCTGGTCTTTGAGGGATCAGGCTTTGTATGATTCTCAGTCATAATAATCATTTTCAGTGGTGCTGGTTCACTCTTGCTATTTTTGGTTGCAAGTGTGACCACTTGTGTGTGTTTTGCTGCCAACTTGCCTAGGAACTCATGCGGCAAGTCCCACATAAGACCCCACTTGTAGTCTGACTGCACCAGATGTATCAGTTGCTTCTCTGGGGTCCACTTCTCCCCATAGCACAAAATTCAGTACCCAATGACAAGCTGCCAACTTGCAAGTACATTCCAGAGAGCACCAAACTCCCATTGTACATCCAACCAATGTTTATTGGATGTCATCCAAATTGGCTTGATGATATCACTTGCCATTGCAACCTCAAAGTCAGCTCCAAAAACTGGCCATTCTGCTGGCCACTATTAGCATGACTCCACAGCAAAGGATGGCCAGGACAGCCTACCTGGTGCTATCAAGGGGTTATCGTCATCCTTTTGAGCTGGTTGGGCATTGTCAGCTGCAACAGCATCCATCTCTTCATTGTCGGGCAGCCAGTTCGCATTGGAATTGTCATGGCCAATCACCACAGCCTCTTCATCAAAGTCCTCTTACATTGGATCATAATCATCATCTTCACCAATTGGTGTAAGACTGGTGATGTGATTATTCTGGGCCTGGTTTGGTATATTCCTCAGCATCCTTGGACAAAATTACAAAAAAAAAAAACAGCAAACCAGGGGATGTGACTCTACTGGAATGCTGGCAGAGCATTCTTTTCTTGCTGGGGCTTCCATTTGTGGAGTATTAGAACTCCCTCCTGTGGAGCCAGTGGATGCACTACAAGTTTTGTGACCTAAATGAACTGGACGTCCTTCTGCAGCATCTTTGATGACTTTGGAAGCCACTGCATGAGCCTTTTTCTGGGCATTGAACTCGGCTTTCTGTACCCTGTTCATTCTTGCATATGCTGCTTTCTCACTGGCCATGGGATGAAGGCAGAAGATGGAGAAAAATCGAGTAACAAGGATTCAGGGTTGCTGGGGAACCCCTTGTCTATTTTACTATCACCATACTGGAATACATAGCTGCCCACCAACCTTAGATACTATATCCCACATATAGAATGGTATACATGCAGAACTGCTGTATAAACGTTGTTACACAGTGCAAATGAGTGGAAATTCTGTATTTTTGTGACTACATCTCTTGTGATAATACTAGTTCAATTGGACCAAGTGGGCACCATAGAGAGAGAAATTCTGGGCATGGGTGTGAAAGAATGGCTCCAATTAGATGAGTTGTTGTGGAGAATGGGGCAAAATTGTTGGGGGAGGGGTACAAGTTGAATTTGTGTCAAACTGTGGGATTCGCTAAACATATAACAACAGCAATAACATATCTCTGAGCTCATAGCTGAGTTTGGACTTATTAGTCCTTCCTTCTTTCCAAATTTGGTCAAAGAGGGAGATTGCTCTTGAGTCCTCCTGGTGTTTACTACTCATGAGTTTAAATAATTCCTCCATGAAGGTGGTCCATATTGGGCATTCCTTTTCAGGGAGCCTCATTTTTCATATCCACATTAGTCTTCCAGCTTCCTGTTGTGCCTGGAAATTCTGTAGTCCCAGCCCTCCTTCTTTGAGATGTATTAATTCATCAAGGTGGAGGATTCCTCTTGACTTTCCTAGCTACATTAGCTTTCATGTCATTTGCATAATTCAATCTACTATTTTTTTTGATAGGTCATTAACCATGATAAGGTAATGTGCTTTAGATAGCACTATAAATATGGCAATAAGTTGGCAGCCTCTTAGTGTTATCCTTCTGGCTGCCCACTTTTCTACTAGTTTTTCCATTTTGTCTAGTAGGTTTGACCATATTACATCTATGTCTAGGTGGTTACCCACCCATCCTCCAAGGATTCTTATTGCTTTGCCATCCTTAGCCACTTTGACTCCTTCTAGGAATTGGTTTTCTGAAGTCAGAGGTTGTCCTCTACAGTATTATTGTATCCCCAATACCATTCTTGTTTCAATTACATTCTTTTGATGTTTCTTATTCCCTATTGGGATTATTTCAGTTTTTGCTTTATTGAATTTGGTGGTTGATGCTAGGCACCATTCATCCATGTCTTTTATCACATTGGTCTAGTTGTCTTTTACACTCAGATATACTTGGGTGTCATCCACAAAGAGTTTTACTATTATCCTTTCCAGTGTGCTAGGTATTTTAATTCCTGTAATATTAGATTTCCTTAGCAATTCTGCTAGGGGTTCAATTGCAATATTAAAGAGAAGGCAGGACATTGGGTCCCCTTGTCATACTCCCTGTTCTACCTTATACTCAGAGTGAAACATTTTATTTATCATTACTGCAGTATACATGTTTTTATACAGTTGTTATACTCACATTATAAGGGCATGTGGTGTCCCTATTTTTTTTATATATCCCCCACATATATTCATGGTTGATTTTATCATATGCTTTTTCTTGGTCTAGTGATATGATTACTCCATTTTCACTTATTGTTTCACAGTATTCTATTACTACTTTAGCTAGTTTTACTTAATCTAGAATATCTTGCCTTGGGACAGAGCCTGCTTGGTCTGGGTGGAGTACTTTATGTGTAACTTTACCTAGTCATGTTGCTATACATTTTGTTTTTAGCTTATAATCTGTATTAAGCAGGGTTATGGGTCAATAGTTTTGTATGTTTACTCTATTGCCCTTTTTATATAGGACAGACATTAGTCCTTCTGTATATTCTGTGGGGATCCCTTTTCTTAATTGTTGGAGGGTCGTTCATTACTTTTTTTTGAGTATTTTAGTTATTTTAGGATTTTCTTTTCTCTCTAAAACCTCATCTCCTAGTGGTAATCCTTCCCACTTTAACAGTTTTTATAGAATTTGTATATAAAGCCATCTTGGCCTGGTGACTTTCTATTTTGGCTTTTATTTATTGCATCACTTATCTCTTCTTGTGATTTTATCTGATAAGATTTTCTTATCACCTTTGTCAAATTGTTTATCCAACATAAGGTCTGCCATTTTTTTGTGTGGCAACTCTCCTTTCCTCAGCCATACCTAGTTTCTTTTATAGGTGGCCATGGTATTTTGTAGCAATGTCAAGCATCTTATCTGTGCTAGTATGTACAGAGCCAGAGTTACTGGTCTTGTTGTGCAAGGCTTCTGTATTATCCATTAGTGCATGTATTGTAGATTCCTCTTATATAGATTTTCCTATTGTGAACTGGTATTTATTTGCGAGTTCCCCTTTGAGGTTATATCTCACTGCTGATGTATCTGTGGCTTTATCTAATTGGTGTCTTTCTTCCCTGTCTAGATCAGATTCTAGGTTCTCCACTTGTTTTTGTAGCAAGAGATTTCCAGAGAAGCTATATCTATTTTTAATATTTTTGACTTTTCTTTTTAGATTATTGATCTTTTTACTTATTCATACTCCCTGGCATTTCTGCCTTTGTTCTAGGATTTTTTTTAAATTTTTTGTTTAGTTAAGATCCATTCTTTCATGGCTGGCATGCTATGTTCCAGATTCTTCTGGAGTTTTAGGAGGATTTTTCTTATTTCTTCCATTCCTATTTTGTTGGAGATGTCATTGGCTTTCATCTTCCAGGGTCCTCAACCAATATAGGGTGCAGTGTTGTCATAGAAGGCAGCACTTATGATATCATAATCACTCAGCAAGTGTAAGTTATGGTAGTCCCATTTAAGTCCTCTTTTTGTCATATAGTCCATGGTCAGGATTCTATCTAATCTGGCCCTCAATCTGCTCTCATCTTTATTTAGGTAGAGTGCAGTCCATATGTATGTGTGGGAATTTGGGTTTTTCTACCTTCATCCATCAGATAGTTTAAGCCTCCTATTCACCTCCTAAAGTGCTTCTATAATTTGATTTGGGGGTGTCAATCAATTTCATATTCAATTTTATTAAAGTCTCCAAAGAGGATGTCCAGTTTAGGAGACATGCATACAATTTTTTTGAAGAAGGTAACTGCTTCTCTGTCATCATTTGGTGTGTAGATATTAGTAATTCTTATCTTAGTGTCTTCTTTCTATGCTAGTACAATTGAGTGTGCCCAGCTTGATTCTATTATCTCATGTGTAATCTCAGATTTCTTTTTTTCTTTTACATAGTCCAAGTGCACAAGGAACATGGTGCCTCATGCTAGGGTTGTTCCAGGGTTTTGGAAGACCCATATCTTAGAGTTACATGACTTCAGCATGTGTGTGGCTTCTATATTGTTATGTGTTTCCTGTAGTGCAAGCACACCCCACTTATTTGCTTTCATTAGCCTTGTGGCTCTGAAAAGCTTATTTAGCTATCCTTGTGTGGATCCAGCTCCTTGGATATTAAGTGAAGCCAATCAGAATGTAATCTATTTAGTTCTGTCTTCTTTATGATTTGTATTATCACTTTCTCCCTTGGAATCTTGATTAGGATTAGGGTCCTGATTTTGATCATCATTTGATCTGCAGGATTCAGACTGACCTCCATCTAGTTCCACAGGGTTTGGTAGCTATACTCTATCTGTCTTGGCCAAACCATTCTAAGAAGGTGAGGTTTGACCTGAGTTTCTGGAGTTAGCTTGCCCTTGTGGGGATTGTCCAACTGCTGCATCCAGTCAGCCATTCTGGAGCCCATAGTTACCTCTAGCTTGAGATCCCAAGCCCCCAATAGGAACAGGCTGGAGGGGTCCATTTCTTGTTTCTTGAGTTGTTGCTATGATTGTGTTTAGGTTGGGTTGTTTAATCATTTTAACCTCAATCACAGGGTCCCTGTAATCCTTGTGTATAGGAGTGGGGAGTAATATAGGGAGAAAAGAAGAAAGAGGTGGTCTTGTGACTACCTCTTTTTTAGTAAACTAATTACATCCTCTAGAGGGGGGGCCTAGTGCTCTTGTGCCTCAGCTGCTTCCTCAGCCTCCTCATGTTCCTCTTCCTTCACATCCCCTTCCTCATCCTCTGGTGGGTTCAGGGAGTGTGGAGGTTGCTTCCCTTGATGGGGTTTGGATTACAGCTCTTATTTGTCTTTGTATACACTTTCTATCTTCAGTTAGTGTGGGTACAGCCCTCCAGTCTAGTTCTATGGATCTGTTGGGGCATTTCATCTGGTCCTGTACCCTAGGAACATTCCACCACATGCACTGTGATGACAAGTGTGCAGTGGCACTACATATGTTGTAGTAAGGTGGGAGGTGCATTTGGACCATGCCCTTTTCATCATGGCCAGCAACTTCTGGAATTTGGAGCTGTACTAACATGCTGCCCTTCACTTTGAAGACAACTCATCAGTTCTGTGGGTCACCAGGCCTTCTTACAGACTGTTGTAGCCATCACACCTTTTTGCCATGGCATGACTGCATGTTTGGTTTTGTCAGGGAGAGGGGCCAGCTTCAGGCAGGCTGGCCACCCTTTCACCTTGTCTTCCCATTCCAGGAATTTGTGGAACCATCTTAGAAACACATAGAGGACAGAGTTGAAGTTTGGGGATGTGTTGATAATGTCAATGGTGATGTTTCCCCAGGACAGATTTCCTTGTAGGAGGTAGGCTTGTGAGGTTCCTTTGTAGTTGTAAGAGAAGCCTTTTAGCTTCAGTAGGCATTGTTCCACCTCTTCATTATCACATACAACTAGGAGGAAATCATAGTTGCCTTTTCCTTCCTTTCAGATTACATGCACTTTGTAGCAGTCCAGGTTTATTGTTGCAAGTTTTGCTGTTGCCATTGACTCAAGTGCTTTCATGAAGTGGTCTGCATCTTTGGTGGTAGGTAATGCATGGTTATACACAGGGATGTAGACCCAAGGTTTGTTGTTTTCAATTGCTTGGTAAGGACAACTTATCCTTTATAGTGGGACTTTGCTTGGTTGTAGCATTGTCCATATGGCAAACACATATAGCTGTAATCATTGACATTGGGGATGAATCAGATGGCCTCAAGGTCTCCATCCTTAGTGATGTACTATCACAACTTCACTAAGAATGCCACTTAGTAGAATGTCCCACAGTCCCTCCTACCCTTATACACAAACCTCAGTACTTTGTATAGCACCCAGTGCTACTCTCAGATGCTCAGTAGAACATCCCACAGTTCTCTTGCATCTTGTCTACAACTCTGAATGCATGTAGCACCTAAACATCTACTATCCCACAATAGTATCAAGACCCCTCAGCATACCAACGCTCATCATTCAGCATAGCCAACACCACAGCAAGTCTATGTCCACAGCATCCCAGTACACCATAGCTATTACATAGCTGTTCAGCCACCTCCACAGGACACATAGCCATGGGCAGCGCTCAAATGCTGCCATCTCAACAGACACATAGCCAACACTCTTGTCCCACATCACCATAGCCTTCCATTGCACCACTAACAGTGCACAAGTCATCCAGCCTTCCAGACACATAGCCTTAAGCAGTGCCCACCACTGCCACCCCCAACAATACATCACTTCTATGTAGCCCATATGGGCCTATAGCCACAATGAAACACAGGATGGAGAACTGCCTAGAATAGCCTTAGTCTAGTATATAGTCTCTAGCTCTTAGTAGTAGCAGTTCCCCATCTAGCAACTTTGTCATCTCTTGTCTCTTGTCCTATCCTCCAGTTCCTCAGCTCCCTCAGTTCCCTCAGCTCCTAGTCACACCTTTCTGGCCATTCCTGGTCTTAGTCTCTTGGCACACCTCTCTCCTTATTGCCCTGGTCTCCTTGACCACTGTCATCTCTAGTGTTGTAACTGAGTGATCACACTTGGTCTTGACCAACCTCCTAGACTCCTCAGTTTGGGTACCCCCCTCCATTGTACACTCCTGTACCACTTGCCTCATCTTGTATCCCTCACACTTCTCTGCTCATTGTTGCTGTCACAGACAGCTCTCAACTCTACCATGCTTACACTCTTTGAACCTCTTCACCTCTCAGGGTTTGCTAGAGCCCTACCTTGTATCCCTTCTTGTCCCCTCTTAAATATCATTGTCACTTGGATGCCTAGTCCATCTCTGTTACTCATTGCACTTGCTCTTTGTATCATAGTTTAAAGTCTTTGAACTACTTGACAAGCACTTGTCACTTAGACACTCCTAGTCTTCACTAAGTCATTTAAACTCTACGTTCCCACAACCCTCTAGACCAACACACCCAAGGCACTTAGCCTTAGCAGAAGTGACACTATCAAGCCACAAGTCTCATGTGGAGCCCTTGAAACCCTAGTGTCATGACATGTACACAGGTGCATACTTGGCCTTGTTCTTCTCAAGCAGCATCAAGAAAGGTGACATTGTTATTGCTTTCATCAGTGAAGGTAAGTTTGGGTTTCTTCTCCCTACCAAAGTATGCAAGTGGTCCTTTGACAGGGGTTGTGAAGGCTCCTTTATGGTGTAGGGGGGCTTCTTTGGCCCAGTCAAGAAGCATAACTGATTTCCCTTTTGAGGCTTCTGTGGTCTTGGTTGAGATCTGTGGGTCAAGTGGGGGGGTGGTTTTTGCAGTCCCTTCATCAGGGCAGGTGTGTTCCCAGTCCTGGTGGGTGTGACAGGTAATGTGAGACATTGCTCATCTTGCACTTTCTTTGCTAGTTCAATGAACTGGGAGAAGGGAATGTTGGTGGTGGGTTGTGGGGGAGGTATTTCCTTTTCTTCTTCCATGCAGTGGTCATCAGACTCAGCCACTTATAGTTTACTCTGTATAGAGTATTAGAAAGGTTTATCTCTTAAGATATAGTATACAGTACTTACAGCATTGGCCATAGTTTCCTTGTATTCTGCTCTCTTCTTAATGTTCAAGTTGAGGGCTTGGTGGAAGGTAATTTTATTTCTGTCAGCATCTGCATAGTGTGTAGGGTAGGTTCCTGAGGGGAGTCAAATCATTTCTACCTCAGCCAGGATGATTCCGGTTAGGATGTGGGGATAAAATTCATCCCATACAGTGATAATTTATTCTGTCTCTTTACCAACAAAGAGATGCCAGTCCAGAAGAGCATCTGCTACCTCTTTATAGCTCACCACCTCAGATGCAGCTGGGGATGGTGCTTGATATGGTGCTGGGGATGGGGCTTGTAACAGAGCTTGGGATAGGACTCTGGATAGGGCTATAGTACACTTAGCACATGAGGTGTCTTTAATAGTGAAAGGGTCAAGATCTATAGAGGAGGATCGAGAGGAGGTTTTGGAAGTAAAGCATTTGGGAACTTCCATTGTGCTCTCCCTGGCAGAGGAGATGTTGCGCTTAGGCACATATAGGCGCCTGATGGGTGTCTATGTGCAATGTAACATCTTCTATGTCTGCTTGGACATGGAGGCATGGCCACTTTCATCCTGTGCTTGTTTCACCTGCTTTTTGTCAGGACCTAGGTGTGGAGATGTGAGAAGCGAGATAAGATAACGAGTGTGAGGATGATGGCACATGGCAAGTCCAGGGTTGTCACGGTCATGTGGGGGATGCAAGAGTATGAGCTGTATAAGAGAGGAGAGGAGAGAGGAGACAAGACAAGACAAGAGACGAGAAGACAGAAGAGGCAGAATGAGGATCCTCCTACAGAGGCTCCTCCTATAAATACTATTAGACTGACAAAGGGAATGACTAATCCTGTACTAGATCCTTCTACTATGTTCCACCATGCCGTACGACATTCCATAACACTCTAGTGCTCCTTAACTACATGAACCGGTATTAAGTACCTCCAATGTTGCACAAGCGCCCTTCCCCGGAATTGGTAGTAAGCTGGAAGGTGGGGTCAGGTCATGTGACTTTACTGGGGTTGTGACATCTGCCCCTCCTAAGGTCGGACAATGATGAGCTGAGTGAGGAAGAGGGCAATGAGTAGGAGACCAGGCTCCAGGATGCCTCTGATGGACAGTTTCTACTTCTCTGAGACCTTGTGGATAATCCTCCATGGATTCTGCAGATTCCTAAGAGTTTTCTTCAGAGGGTCTTCCCTTCCATTTGACCTCGTACTATAGTTCCAACCCTTGATATCTTGAGTTCAGGACGTGTCCAACTTCCCACTCTGCATTAGCTGGTAGGATGATCTGGGGGGGTTGTTCTTGAATTTGACCAGTAATGCGATTGGTATGATGTGGGGAGAGGAGGGAGACATTGAAGACCGGATGGATATGAGTTCCTGGTGGTAGGGTGAGTCTGTAGGCATGGTTGAAAATTATTGCTTCGATCGGGAATGGTCCTAGTCTTTTGAAGTCTAGCTTTGGGCTAGGTCGGTCTGTGGCGATGTTTGCATGGTCTAACCAAACTAGGTCTCCGACTTGGTATTGCGGTTATTCTCAGATATGACAGTTATAGTTGCATTGGTAGCGTTCTTGGGTTACTTCTAGCATAGCCTGAAGTTCCTGTTGTATTTGTCCAAGCTGGTCAATCCTTGCAGCCACCTCAGGGACATTTTGTGAAGCAGAAGGGAGCACACCCATGGTGGGATGGTACCTGTAGTTTGCCATGAACAGGGAGACACCTGTAGACTTGTTCACCCTGTTGTTGAAAGCAAACTCCACCATCAGCAACCAGTCGACCCAATCGTCCATGCAGTGATTGATGAAGATTCTCAGGAATTGTTTGACTTTCTGGTTTGCTCGTTCGGCCTGTCTATTGGTTTGAGGGTGGTATGCAGTGCTGAATTGTGGTTCGATGCCTAGACAAGAGTACAAGGCTCTGAGCATGCGCGAGTTAAACTAGGGTCCTCAGTCAGAGACAGTAGAGGTCAGGAGTCCGTGCAGTTTGAAGACATGTGTCATAAGGAGGTCAGCGGTGTCTCCAGCAGTAACATTGGTATTGCAGGGGATGAAGTGCACCATCTTCGTATTTCTATTGACCACCGTGAGGATGTTGTTCTTCCTGTGCGACATGGGTAGGTCTGGTATGAAGTTGTACGAGATGGATTGCCATGGACCAGCAGGGATGGGTAGTGGGGCAAGTGTACCAAAGGGTTTTTGCCTTGTTGGTTTCGATTGTTGACAGGTTTCGCATCCTTCAATGTATCTTGTAACAAATGCCTTTTGGGAAGGCCACCAATATTCTCGCTGTGTTAGCTCCAGGGTTTGTGCATTGCCAGGATGACCAGCAAGTGGGGTGTTGTGGAGGAAGGCCATCAAGTCACGTTGGATGGTTTCATTGTGTGGGACTACAATTTTGTTGTTTTTGAAGAGTAATGACCCATCCCAGGACCAGTCGCACATCTTCTCTAGTACCGCGGCTGGGACTTGTTCATGGCGTTCATCTTTGAAAAAGTTGATGATGGGGGCGTACATGTTGTCTTGTTGGATGGCGTTCTCAATGCGGTGTCGAATTTCTAGGTCGTGTGGAGTGATTACTTGGTTGGCTGCAACTTGTGCGAAGTATTCGGGACGTAATAGGGAATGTAATTTGTCTTCACCCCCCCTTTCAGGGGGTCAAAAGGCTGGATCTCTAGAGAGGAAGTCTGGTTTGATAGACTTTTTTCCTTCTTGGTATTGGATAAGGAAGTTGTATGGTGCCAGTCTTTCAATCCATCGTCCTTGTTGGGGGTTTAGAGTGCAAGGCTGGAGGAAGTATTGTAGGTTTTTGTGGTCAGAAAGGATGGTAACAGGGGTTGGGTTTCCTTGAAGATATTGTGCCCAGTGTTCGAGTGCTTTGACAATTGCTAACATTTCTTTGTTGTAGATGTTGTAGTTTTTTTCAGCAGGCGTCATGGATTTGGAAAAGAAGGCTACTGGTTGAAAGCACCCCTTGGGATTCTTTTGGGAAAGGACTGCTCCATAGGTGTATCCTGAAGCATCCATTTTGAGTAGGAAGGGGAGGTTGGGGTTAGGGTGTAAGAGGAGGACATTGGTTCTAAAAGAAGATTTCAAATCCTGGAAAGCATGTTCTTGTTCTCTTCCCCACTTGAATGGTGTGTCTTTCCAGAGTAGTTGGGTGAGGGGAAGTGCTCAATGGGAAAATTTTCGGATAAATCGTCAATAGAAGTTGGTGAACCCAAGGAATGCTTGGACATCCTTAAGCAACTTGAGGGAACCCCACTTCTTGACAGCCTCCACCTTTTCTTCCTCCATGCTAACTCCTTGCTGAAAATTTCATTCCTAGAAATTCTACTTCAGTGACGAAGAACTTGCATTTCTCTGGTTTGACGAATAGTCCATGTTTCCTAAGGCGCAATAAGACTTCTCGGATCAGAGCGACATGTTCCTCTTTGGTTTGGGCGGCAGAGGTGAACCTGTTGAAGTCATTGATGTAGTTTACTAGGCCCTGCTCAAGCATGTCTCCAAAGATCTCATTCATGAAGCACTGGAATGTACTCAGAGCGTTTTTGAGACCAAACAGCATGACAAGCCATTCAAAGAGACCAAACTGTGTCTTGAATGCCATTTTCCATTTGTCTCCCTTGGCGATCCGAACGAGGTTGAATCCCCATTGAAGATCTAGTTTGGTGAAGTATTTCACTCCATGAAGTTGGTTGAAGAGCTTGTTGGTAAGGGGAAGGGGGTATTGGTCAGGCTTAGTCTTATCATTCAGTCATCAGTAATCCATAACCAAACGGCAGGATCCATCTTTCTTGTGGATGTAAAAAACTGGAGTGGTGATGGGAGAGGAAGAAGGATGAATGAATCCCTTTTTGAGTTGGAGATCAAGGTACTCCTGAAGTTCTTTCCTGCTGCTGATATCCATAGGAAAAACTTTGCCAGGAGTGGGTAGATCCTCCGGATCCTTGAATTCTATTCACGCATCCCAGGGTCAATATGGGGGTAAGACAAGTGACTCCTTCTCACTGAAGATGTCGGCGAAATCCCAGTATTCTTCAGGGACTAGTCTTTTGATTCATTCCATTTCTTCTTTTAGAATGTAGTGTCCAGGGGGCAAGAGCATATGCAATGAAGGTAGCGGGAGTGGTGAAGGGTCTTTAGTAGGCACCATCCTGGAGACTTCAGTCAGGAAGGAGGAGCGACCATGCTCGACTCCAAATACATCGGGAGCAAGGTCCAGACACTTCTGCACACAATAAGTATCAGCAAAGGTAATTCTGTTGTGCATCCATTGGATACTGGGTTGGTGGAGTTTCAATCAGGGGATCCCCAATACAATAGGATGTTTCCCTGTGTCAACAACATCCAAGGTGATTTCTTCTTTGTGGTTTCCAACATGTAAGAAGAGGGTAACCTTGAATTCGATAGTTCCAGAGGCAATGGGCTGACTGTTGATAGCTTCGACTCGGCAAACAAAGGATTTTGGTTTTTGAGAAAAGAGTGTGGTGAGATGAGGGTGGATGGTATTGAGTTGACATCCCGAGTCAATCAGGACAGATGTGGAAGTGGTGGTGTTCTTTTGCTTCAGGTGTGTAGTGACGACAAGATGATTTTTGTGTTGATTGGCTAAGGTGGATCATGCAAGAGAAACAGAGACTGGATTGAGCAGGGAGGTAGTAACAGGCGTTTGTGACACATGGCTAGATATAATCGAAACACTCATCACGACAGCTTGACCTTCAGAGGATGCTGCTCCCCTCTTCAGGTCGACTTGTTTCCCTGTTTCAGTTCTTCAATGCACACCACATTCAGGGCATCAGCTAGTTGGTCCACTTCCTTGAGAGCCTCATCTAGATGACTCAATAATCCGTACCCTCCATAACGATGGTTGGGACAACTTGCTGCATAATGTCCAGCTTGCCCACAGTACCAGCAGAGATTCTGCTCCATGTGTCACTGGATTTCCTCATGAGGGAGTCATCTCCAGGTTCCATCTATGTCCATCGCGTCAGGGTTTCTGGGTGCAGTGTTGGCTGTTGGTCTAGGCCCAGTCTGGGGGGGTCTAGACCCAGAAGCTGGTCCCGGCAGAGGAGGAGGTCTTTGGGAATTTCCTTGACCCTGTGTGGGCAGTTGGACTTGAGGACAAGGTGGCTGTGGTGTGGTCTGTGTGGGGTGTGGCGCTTGGGGAGGTTGTCCTGGGCGAGGGTTTGGGTTTCGATTGAGGGAATGGAAGTAACGTTCTTGCTCTCTGTTGAAGTATGCCTGTCTAGTGTTGACGATGATTTCGTCTAAGACATCCAGGTTTCCGAAGGAGATGCGATGTCGAAGGTCTCCTTCGATGTTTCACAGGAATACGCTTATCTGAGCTGGTTCATTGTATCCAGATTCCTGGGCCAGCGAGATGAAATTTATGATGAACTTGTTGACATCCTTGTATTCACCCTCCATACAGAGTTCCTTGAGAGCCCTTCCTGCATTGCGTTGCTGGTTAGGGTCCCCAAAGAGTATTTGAAGGTGTTGGATGAAGTGGTTCACCGTAGGCCATCGGTATGGTTGGGCAGCAGTAGGGATGTGTCAAAGGTCAGGGTCAAGATTGCAAACAATAATAGCTGCATCATCTTCACAGAGGGCAGTGATGTACATGCATTGCTTCAGGATGGTGTTGTATTCGTTGGCCATGACATGTAAATTTTGGAGGCAGTGGACGATGAAAGTTTTGAAGGGCTCTCCAATACTGCCATCGAAGTGGGCTGGCTCAGGCATCTTGGGTCGCAGTGCTTGGGGGGCTTGCGGGGAAATGACAATTGGTGCCGGATTCTGCTGGTTCTGGAGAATTTGGTTCATCGCTTGAGTGTTCACATTCAGAGTTGCCAAGATCTGAAGTATCATGGCATCCTGCAAGTTGATTCCTGAGGGTCCAGGTTGGAAGGGAGGTAGTGGGATAGGGTTCCCATCTGGATCTAACTCTTGGAGGTTGGGGATGTGGTCCATTTAGGGTGTCACAGGTACAGAGGCTGAAGAAGTGATTTCAATGGTTTTGGATGATGAAGCTTCAAGCCTGATGAAGCTGGGGGGTAACTTGGATGGTGTGGATTGGGTACTCAGTAAAGGTACTTGAAGCGGGGGATAACATGTTCTTTGTCAATGGTGAGCCTAAGAATGGCACATATCCTAGGAGCATGATGAGGGCACATGCACATTCGATTTTTTCGCACCTTTGTGCAGCGGAAGGGGTAGCCCCTGGGGGTGTCTGTGAGATAGGGTGCGGTGTGCTTTCTTTGACGATTGTTGAAGCGGACTTGGGAGATAAGGGTAGCAATGATGGTAGTAGGGGAATGGTGATGACGGTGGACGAGTGCAGATTCTGCCTAATGTCAGGACCTAGGTGCGGAGATGTGGGAAGCGAGATAAGATAACGAGTGTGAGGATGATGGCACATGGCAAGTCCAGGGTTGTCACGGTCATGTGGGGGATGCAAGAGTATGAGCTGTATAAGAGATGAGAGGAGAGAGGAGACAAGACAAGACAAGAGACGAGAAGACAGAAGAGGCAGAATGAGGATCCTCCTACAGAGGCTCCTCCTATAAATACTATTAGACTGACAAAGGGAATGACTAATCCTGTACTAGATCCTTCTACTATGTTCCACCATGCTGT
>WSTW01000180.1:0-33022 GCA_019632305.1 Tulasnella sp. 403 | reverse complement strand
GTAACCGCACCTTTTGGTACGACACGGTATAAAGCTTTGCTGACTAATAGGACCACTGGCCTTCGAGTTATTTCAAGGATCAACAACTTCGTGCCACGCGTCTTTGCTGACAGAGGACCTCATCTCTCTTCCTCATGGCCCCTACCGACACGGCGAACCGAAGTACTCGATCCTTTCTTATGAATACCTATCAAACCCTGATTGCTCTTTCTTTGCTAGCGACTCCACGCAAGTCGACTGGGAGCGAACGTGTCTCGCCAAAGCAACTCGTCTTAGGGACGAGTTCCGCTGCAAACATTGCGTCTTCCCCCATAACCCCTAAACACGACCTCCCGACGCCCAAGTCGAAGACAAAGACGAAGTTTACATCACACCAACTCGAGCAGCTCGAAGCTGGGTGGCCCGCGCTGCTTGAAATCCCTTCTATCGAATTCCGCAGGCAATGGGCCGAGGAGAACGGCGTTTCTGTTCAAAAGGTCACGTCATGGTATTACAACAAACGGATGAGGCGCCAGAGGCAGTTATCTCAGGAAGAAATTAAGATCGAGGAGGAGCCAGATGTGTACCTGCCTACACTCGGTTCCCACCAGGCCGGAGATTCGAAATACGGGCCGGCAGGGAAAGAAAACCTTGCGTCCGTCGTACCTGAGCCAGGTACGTACTAGGTACTCCTACGGACGATCGTCGTATTACACTTGGGGGCGATGTCGACTTCTCAGAGACTCCGAAGCTGGCTACATCAATTATGTCATCTCCAAAGGCCATTTCACCTGTTTTCAGGACAGCAAAACCAGCAAGAAGCTACGTGACACCGAAGAGGAAGCCAAAGAATCATCCCGGAAGTGTTCCCTGCCAGCTTCGCACTGTTTCGTCTTGATTTTGCCCCCTCCCTTTAGGCTCCAGCTTTAACACCTATCCCGGAAGAGGAACTGGCAACTACGAATCCGTCACCTACAACAATCAGACGCCATACAGAAGAACCTCGCGTAGGTCAGTATCTCCTCCCCTTTATCCGTGACGAGTTTCTAAACGGATTGTCTATCAGAAACACAACCGGCCAAGTCGCACGCCGACCTACTTGCTGAATTGGAGTGGTACTTGCATGACAAGCGTACACCGCAACAACCTGTGGTTGTCGACGCCTTCATGCTATCTGACTTTGCGCGCATCGAATGGTGCACACTCCAGCCCACTTACTACTTTGTCCAGCCCCCACAAGTGGAAACCATTATCAAAAGTAGCGTATCGTCAGGTCGACTGACGAGGGTGACACCCGACATTTTTCCTTCGAATTGTGGAGTTGGGACGCCCCAGCCTTGTGATCCTGCAAAGCCATACGATTTGGACGATGCTGAGCTCAAGCGAATCAACGAAAACCTTGAAGACATCAACCTTCGACTCGACCTGCGTTGATCGACCGTGACTCTGTCGGTATGCCTTATCTCTCAGCTGCTGTAAATAACTTGAAGTGAATCCAATTTCTTGCGAATCCAAGATGCTACTTGTGCGCATTACCATTCCATGTTTCGCCTGGCCGTTCTATTCAAAATATCATAGAATAATATGGTGGAGCGGAGTCGCGAGGTACAACCACACAAGTTCACACATCTCATCCCGAATCAGAATAATCCTACAAGGTCTGCGAATGGGTCTTTCCCTTTTCCTTTTGTGGGATCTTGGACTTGCTGCGTAGGTGCAGCGGATTGGGATTGTCCCAACGTAGGTTGCAGCGTGCTTCCCATCGCCGATCCCATACTTAGGCCGCCAAGGGTGTTCGTCGTAGGGACACCTTGTGCTGGAGTCATCGATCGGGGGTGGTTGGGCGTCGTAGGTAGAGCGATTCCACCCAATAATGTCGACGGATGGCTAGATGACGATCCTGGAGGTGGAGTGCTATAACCAAATGGTCGAAGCGGGGCGTTCGTATTGGGAAAAGGGAAAGGATTGGTAGTAGCAATGGGTTGTCCAGGCTGCTGTGACGTAGGTTGTCCAAAAGAGAAACCGACTGATTGGAATGCAGGCTGTGACGAGTTGCCGGCGAGAAGGTTGAAGGACGACATCGCAGGTGGTGCGTTAGACGTTGCTGGTGGACCAAATAGTTCCGCCAGTTCATTGGTTATACCTCCAGCCTTGCTGGGTGCAACAGTTCCTGTCGTCGCTGGCGTATCGTCTAAGTCGAAGTCGATGAGATCGTTCTTTTGTGGCGCAGCGGCAGCGAACGAAGAACCAAGTTGGATTGGTTGTGCGGAATAGTCACCCTTCTTGTACCTTTCGTAGCGGTCCAGGACATTGTTGATCAGGTCGTTGATTTGGAGGAAAGTTTCGAGGGATTCAGTTTCACCCTGGTCGTCCGCTTCTCCAGACGCATCGCTGATCCATTTCTGGATCTTCGGTCGAGCTTGCCGGCATACTGTCGCAACTTGCTGCAATTGCGATGTTAATATGTCAACGCCGTTTTGACGACTGGAAAATGTGACATACATCATACGCGTCTCCGTTAACAAATTTCTCCCCTCTGGCAGTGTCTACATTATCCAGCATGTCGTTTAATAGAATGACCTTTGCTTGTAATTTTTCAAGTTCGTGCAACGTCTGAGAACGGTAGTCTGGTTTAGCATCGGGATTCTGAATCGGAAATATAGTGTCAAGTGACATTTGCGATTATTAGCAGGCTAATTCCTTACTGCGCCGGCCAGGGACTTCATCAGGTCTTGCGCAGCAGCAAGATCGCGAGGTGTACCTCGCCGTATTAGTTCTTGAAGTTTCTGCCAGCGAATGGTTCAGAGACACGTCAACAGAACCAGAACGTCAAGCATACCGCCTGTTGCGCTTCGCGATCTTCGCTCTCTAGTTCTTCTGGAGATTTCAAATCCTGGCATGGGTATTATGAGTCGCGAGCGCAGCCTCGGTTATGACACGACTTCACGCACAGCATTCGCAGCTGTAAGGTACGATGCGGTTTTGGGTAGTTCCTTAAACCGGTAGCCTGACATAAATGGAGAGCATGAGATACGAGTACTGTTGGTGTTCCGAATGCCTCGCACCTTTGAAAGTGAGCAAGCGATGCATATCCCTGATGTTCCCTAGATCCTCCTTCCATCGACTCTCCTTGCATATCGTTTCCCTCCACTCATGAATGATCTCAAGGATCCGGGACATTACTGGACCAGGGAATGGTGGGGGCCGTTCAGGAAACCGTCGCACGAGCTCATTTAGGAACTCTTTGGTGGCAATCTGAAGGTGGAAAGGGTAGCCCACGGCCTGGACCAGCGTTCGAAGGAGGGAGATAGCCAAGATCGCTATGTGTGGATTGCGATGGTTGATGTGCTGGACGATGGCCATAGCAGCCTCTCGGGGTGTGTTCGCCTTCTTTTGGTTAATGTACTCGGCGAGTTCCAAGTTGAGGGCATAGTTAGGCTCCGATAGTGATGGTTCACAGCATCGCTGTACATAGATCTGCACCGGTGACTGAGATGTCCAGCCACTATTGAGCATGGTCGAGAGCCGGTGGGTGCTGAAGCCAGCCGAGGGCGGGTGGTGGTCTACTTTGCAACGTAGACGCCGGAAATAGGGATCAAGTCAATTCAACATCCACCTTCGCACGCCATTCTCCGTTGCAATTTAGCCCATATCGCGTTGTCCTTGACGCTTTACTGGGTCGAGCTTTGATAAAGGTAACAGTGCCGCATACGTCTCTCCATTTGCTTGCCCTCATCTGACGTCGGACTTTGGTCCACCCAGCCTTATTCACCACCCACGACCAACACAATCAACACCATTCATAAGGAGAGCTGAAGGCCGTCTTTACTCTCTAGCATCACGAAATGAAAGAATCTCAAGATATCGAATCCGCTACTGTTCAGCTTTCGCCCATTCTGGATACCGTGCCGTTGCCGTGCGTCGCGATCCGCTGACATATCGCGTCTTGCCATACCATTCATCGCGATACTCGATAGTGGTCAGCCTGATAATAAGACGAGACGTTATGATCGGCAGCTCAGGTCTGTATGCCGTGTGCACTCGTGTGGTGTGGCGCACCTGATAATTAACGCGTCGCGTCGCACAATGGGACGCACGATCATAGGTTATGGGCAGCGTCGGGACAGGCCGCCCTAGAGTCATGTCATATCCTGGTGCTTGGTGCTTCACCCACCGCTACATCTATCCTCAAGAATCTCGTCCTTCCTGGCATCGGGGCGTTCACCATTCTGGACGACGGGCTTGTCGAAGGGAAGGACTTGGGGGCTAACTTTTTCTTCGAGACGTGCGTCGTATTCCACCACTTACTGACCCTTCTCCTTTCTTACCACACTGTCGGACTAGAGAGAGCTTAGGCAAGAACCGCGCAGAAGAAGCCGTCAAGTTTCTTGGGGAACTAAACGACAGTGTTGGCGCTCATGCGGAAACTAGGGTATCTGTTTCTTCTGGCTGGTTGAGTACAGCCATTGCTAATTGTCTTGGCCTTTTAAAGTCATTGGACAAGATTCTAAATGAAGATCCCGCCTACTTTCATAAGTTCTCTATGGTGATCGCTCCGAATGTGCCTCACAAAACCCTTCATCGGATATCAAAGCTTTTATGGGATCCAGAAGCATCGGGGATAGCCGCAAGCCTTTCAAAACCCCCGCCTCTCGTTATAGTACGGACGTCAGGATTTCTTGCAGATTTTGCTATCCAGTTCAAGGATCACCCCAGTGCGTTCCACACTTATTTTCCACTTGGCCATCGCTTACAGGAACCTCTTCTCTCCCAAAGTCATCACGACACACTCAGAGGTCCAACCTTCCCTGCGGATCGACAAACCTTTCCCATCACTTCTCGCCCACGCATTCTCTCTTAATTTCGATAAAATGGATCCCACCGATCACGGTCACGTCCCCTTTGTCGTAATTCTTGTACGCATGCTACAGGAATGGAAGAATGACGTGAGTCTCTCCATACCCAGAACCACCACTGGAATCCAACCTTGAGTCAAAGCACGCAGGCAATCCACCGAAGACATACGCAGAGAAGCAGGAATTCAAGCAACGAATCGCCAAGATGAAGAAGAAGGATGACGAAGAGAACTTTGATGAGGCTGTTGCCCAGGCCTACAAGGCTTGGACGGTGACTAATGTGAGGGTTCACGCTTCGGTTTTTGTACGAGTCGATTTCACCTCTTAACTCAGGTTCCGTCTGAAATCGAGGCTCTCTTCCAAGAACCTGAAATCAAGAAGCTTTCCCCAAACGTTCGTCACTGTGCATGTCTGTCGGGGGACCAATGTCCTAACTCTGCTATCACTAGTCAGACTCCTTCTTCCACCTAGTCCATGCACTCCAGGTCTACACATCACAACCGCCGTATACCCTCCCACTCTCTGCGACTCTTCCCGATATGAAATCCGATACCAAATCCTACATTCATCTCCAGACCCTATACAAGAACCAGGCAACAGAGGACAGGAACAGATTTGCCGACATCCTTCGAGGCATAGAAACTGGTAATGCTGGAGGCGGGGCTCTTCAACTTCAAAAGACCGTAGCGTTGGATATGGTCGATGAGTTCGTGAAAAACGCCCATGGCCTCAGGCTGCTGCGTGGTAAGGGGTGGACAGGCGTTTGCGAGAACAACGAAGCGATTGGTAGGTCCTTGGTATAGCGGCCAATTTGGTTTTCTCGGACCTAACCACTGGATCACATTCTTTAATCGTAGTGGACACCTTGGGCTTGTCGCCGCGGGGTGTCGTAACTCACCTTGCCATTTCCGCTCTCTTTGCTTTCGAAGAGAAACATGGTCGCTTCCCTACTGCAGCAGACGAAACCGACATCGCAGAAATGGAAACTTGGGCTAAAACAAGATTGACCTCTGCAGGGTGGTCTGGTGATGTCGATAGTAACGAAGATATTTCCATGAAGGGCGAAGAAGAGGATGACGCCCCACAAGAACCAACTGTGTCGGAGCATTTGCACAACGCAGTTGGCGAAGTGTAAGTATCTCTCATACGGGACATCTCACCATCCTCACCGAACTGTTGTGTTGACTACGACAGGGCACGAGCACCTGTGTCCGAGCTCCCCACTACTGCAGCTCTTATGGGTGGCATGGTGGCCCAAGAAGTCATCAAGGTGATCACCAAGCAGTATATACCTATAGACGGTGTATGCGCGATGGATTTAGTCGCCGGTATCACCAGCACGATCAAGCTATGATTTGCGATGTAGATGAATGTTATAATCACTGCTCTGAATGCAATTCTGTAAATGCTCTTTCGATTACTAGATACCCATGAGGATGGAGAACTTTGTCGGCGGGGTTGGTCACGGAGATGTTAGCAATGTGACAACAGGACCCTGACGCCGTGCCCGAAGGAAACGTTCTGAACATTCCCCTTCCCCTCAACCTCACACAATAAACAGAAAGCGGCCATAACCTGCGGCCTCGAAGACAGATAGGAACGCCATCTTTTCGTGTCTCCCGAACATACCCCCTTCTGGCTCGGATCTGACTTTAACGAGTTGAAACCACGCCGTCTTGGGATGGTCTCTGCGAAGTCGTCGAGCTCAAAGAAGGGCTCAAAGAAAGCTCCGGGCCCATCAAAATCTACCATAACAAAGAAGACGAGTACATTGACACTGGAGAGTTTGGGGGTGACCAAAAAACCCGTTCGCCCGCTAACGCAGGTGCGTTCGGGTACACGATAACGGGCATATTTAAACAATTTATGTTATATCAAAGTAGATGCACCGAAACTTGAGTCATCTTCTTGTTCAGCCGGATAGCAATTCAAGATCGACCCCGTCAACTGCAAAGGGAAAAGAGAAGGAAACAGTCGATCATGGTGCGTTCTTCTCCCATATTTTGAGTCTCTCAATGGCGTTATTTTTTCTTCCTTGACAGAGGTAGACGACAAGCTCTGGGTGGAGCAATTCGCCCCAATGACGGAGGTAAGCGTATTGGCCTAGCTCAGCGGTACGCAAGGTATTGATACAGTTCGCGAGAACACAGGCTGAACTTGCCGTGCACAAGAAAAAGATAGCGGATGTACGAGGGTGGCTACTGGATGCACTCGATGGTGGGCCGAATGGGAGGCTTAGAAAATATCGTGTATGAGTCCCGGTGAAGTGATACCTCGCCATGGGCTGATTCCCGCACCTGGTTCGTTTCAGAGGGTCTTGGCATTAACAGGCCCTGCAGGGGTTGGAAAAACGGCGACGATCCGCGTTTTAGCAAAGGAGCTCGACCTTGAGATCATCGAGTGGAAGAATGGTAGAGACGAAAATTACGATGAGGATGACGAATATGGGGGTGAGTCTTCCTCTTTCTTCAGAGTACGCATTCTGTCAGTCTGATGCTTCAACTTCTTTGGCGATGAGACTATGAATCCATGAGTCTCAAATTTCAGAATTTTCTGGACCGAGCAGCGTCATACCGAACGCTGGCATTCGCACCTAGTTCTTCTACTCCCAACACGGAAAACTCATCGACGACCCCACCGAACAAGAAACGACAGTTGATACTAATCGAGGATCTTCCCAATATTTTCCATCCAACCGTTCGAGATGCATTTCATACGTCTTTGGTTGCCTTCGCTACATCTGAGGAACCGCCGGCATGCCCAATCGTCTTTATTATATCTGCAACTGGTGCAAGGGGAGAGGCCAAAGACGAAAGAGGCTATTACGCAAGGTCGGTAATCGATGACGGATTGGATGTCCGAAGCGTCGTACCGCCCCAACTATTTAACTCACCGTATTTTATGGAGATCCAGTACGTCCTCTAACAGTATCAGCTGCCCCATGATGCACTGACCACCTGCCAGGTTTAATCCGGTCGCCGTCACGATTATGCGCAAGGCAATCAGTGTCCTGATGGACCGGATATTTTCGCTTCCCACTTACGAATCGCACGCGAAGCCTTCAAAAGAAGCTGTGGATATCATCATGGAGACCTCTCAAGGGGATATCAGGAGCGCAATGATGGCACTTCAGTTTGCCTGCATCGTGGATCTCCCAACGAAAGGAAAGGGGAAAGCTAAAGGCAAAAAGAGTAAAAGTGTTCGAGGCGTGTGCGTGCTACTTCCTCTATGGCCTATGTGCAAGGTCTTGACATGCTATATGCAGGTTGGAAGCGATGACCCGTCGTGAACAATCTCTCGCTCTGTTTCATATCATTGGGAAGCTTCTATATAACAAAAGTCAGCCCATCTCTTATGGAAATGTCCCGAGGACGATACTTATTTTATATTTGTCCAAGGATATGGTGATCCTGGGGACGACGAAGAGCCGCCTAGAAAGGTCCCTTCTCTGCCGAAACACTTACGACAGCGACACGACCGACGATTGCTCAAGGACGATACCAATGCAAGTTTACCATCTGCAATGCTTTCTTAACTATCCTTCTGACACCTTTGTGCAGACGCTGTATGCCGAATCACCTGCTGACACGTCCCTCCTCTCACTCTATATTCACCAAAACTACACTCAATACTGCGACACCATTGAGGAATGTGAGGATTTAATGGATAACCTGACGATTGTAGATACTATCAGCGAAGGCGATGTGGTCAGATATCTTGTCGTTTTGAGACTAATCTCATTCTGACGCTTCGTTTTACTAGTGGCCCTATAATACGTCCCTTCTTCCTCACGCTTTTCAAACCCTGGCTTTAGGAACGCTACATGCACTACCCAGCCCAGTCATACGTCGTGGGCAGAAGAATTACAAACCAGAGTTCTTTGACGTCTTGTCGCGGAGTCGGCAAGCCCGAGCTGGAATTGCGGATGCCTTGGGATGGTTGGACCAGCAGAGAACTGAAGTCGGCATCTCCGGCGGGTGGTCTGACACGGCGGTTGTTTGTGAGGCGGGAACACTCCTACGGGCTCTTGCAGAATCCGGAAGAGGTAAGCATATACCTTCTGCGGCGTTCCCAGTATCAGGAGACAGTCCTCATCCGAGGAAACCTTTTGACAGATCCATCCATACCACCGACGTATGACTCCTTCGCCACTTTGCACTTTTGGTCGAAAAGCAAGAACCCGCTCTTGGCTGATGAAGATGACCCCGGGGAAATGAACGTTTCTGCCGTAATTGAGGAGGAAGCCACTAATCGACGTCGAGGGGTTATGTTTTCCCCGTCCCAGGTTGATGACGGAGGCGACGGTTTACAGGGTGGATGGTTGTCCGATGACGATATTGAGGAATGAGCTTCGGAACACCATCTCACCGCACACCAGGCGTAAGTATATACGTCATAGCGGGCTGATGGTTTCATCTCGCAACATCGCCGCGAGTGAGTGGCTGATTCTACACGTCCGACCGATCTCATTTCGCTATCCTAACAGGGTTGAGTACGATATTAATGAAGAGTCTCCTACTTATGACCTTTCCCGAAGGATACCGTTGTTCGGTCATTTTATCGGTTGTACGCTACTCGCTATCGCAAAATGTTCCAATGCTCCACTGCCGCAATGCCCTCCCACCCGATTAACATCCAGCTTGGATTGCAATTGGTTCGCTCGTTCTTGCGCTTAACCATTTTTAAGCTTCATAGCGCCTGTTACTTCCCCATGAAATCATCCTTTTCGGTTCGAGCGTTTGATCGGCTAAGGGAAGCCATTGATCGCGGCTACAGCGGTAAATATCCCTGCACTTAACACTGACAGGGTCTGCTCATCAGCACTTTCTGGCATGTCCAAAGACACTCGTTTTTTCTACCTTACCCCCATTGATCTTAATCCGTCGACCGCTTGCTGATGCTACGTTCCATCGCACTCATCGTGCTTTTCTTGTCTGGTGTGTTTTCTGCCCCAATGCCTATACCTGGTAAGGCACCAACTCCTTGAACTCGACCGTCTGAGCGCTGAAGTTCTCTTTGCTAAGGCAATGCTTTGAAAATCTCTAAGGACCCTTGCCCTTACATGCGCAAGCGGGGCACAATAAAAGTAGATCCCTCCGACGGAAGCCCTGCCACCACCTTTCAGGTACGTCATGAATTGCATTCTCGCCACCGTGCCTACAATGGTTGCCCAAACAGGTTAAATACCTTGACCGCGGGAGTAACGGCTGCGCGTACATCGTCATTGGTGGATTCATGAACCCACACACTAAGCAAATAGAGGATGCAGTTGCTAAAACACCACGTCTCGACAGCAAGGACCAAATGCCCCAAATGGAGAGGTGGGCCCTCGAAGCTGTGAGTTTCGCTGCAATGTCCTCTGTACTGTTTGTCGAGTAAATCGGCCTATTGCAGAGCGAACGGCTATTCTTTCAGGGAATATCAGAGCATCGACTTTGGATGATCATGCCTCATTTTCTGGGTGTCCGTATGTTCGATAACAGGATTTTCACCTCGAGGTATCCCAACGGGTACAATGACTTCAAGCCTGATCGGAAAGGTGCGGCTCGGCTGTCCCGGCTGTCTTTCCTACTGAGCTTGGAACATACCAACAGCCACACCCAAAATCGCTCGATCACAAAAGAAGAAAGCGTTTCATGACTGTAGGGAATTTGTCACTGCTGCACAGGAGAAAGTTATCGAGGCATTCCGGACCTTTATTTTCCAATATGGATGGGATCCAATCGACGCGAACTGGGACAACTTTCTCTTTACGGAGACTGGCAGCTTGGAGACATCGACTGTGACAATTGTCGAGTGAGATGGCTTTCTTTGGTTGATCGTCGTCTAGCTGACCGAAATCATCGTCAAATAGCCTCGGTATGGCTGTACATATCACTTCTGCGCAAGACCCTGTAAAGCGGATCAAGAGACTCGATCAATACTGGAAAGACAGGGTACGCGATTTGTCGCTCCTATGGAACCGGGGATGCTAACACATGCCATTCCGAACCGGTCGTGACTTCCAGGAAACCGAGTTGAGGAATACATTCAAAGACCAAGGGCAGTTTACTGTTCGTGATAGCTATGACTATCAAGGGATCTGTCAGTCGGACAGACGTGACGGGGGCGAACGGTTTATACATCCCGATGACGATTAATAGTTTGCTCAAATCCGTGAAGCTTGAGGATGGAATGCATGACCGAGGGAACGGGAGGTCCTGAGAACCGTCAATTGAAATATGGGCCGAGGCCTGCACCCTGAATACTGGGGTGTGGCGGCAACTTATGGGCCCAGAGTTGCCAGACACTTCCGGGGGTACAGACACGGAATGACCGTCGGATTGGGTAAGCCATGATGCCATCCTGTAGTTGACCATAGCCACAGCTCGGTCTCGAGAGTCGATGCGACATTCGAGAGACGAGTGCGCAAATCCAACCAGCCAACACATCGCCCGGGATAATACATGCATATATGTAACGGCAGGTTCGTCGATATGAAAAGGTCGTCCAACATCCGACTCACGCAAAACAATGCCGAGAGGGTCTAAACGAGAATGTTCTTGTCACTATCGTCTGCTCGTTCTCGGGCCATATTATGAGGATGCAAGACAGTCAGGGAAACGCTCAATAATTACCATCACTCTCTCATGACGAATCATCCAAGCGGAACATCGGGTGTTTTCTCTCATCCTTACACCGAACACTCGGCCCTTGTTGTAAGATACCAGGTACCATAGCTAGAGAAGGATTCAATAACTAACAGCGTGCATGAGAGGAATGATAATGGCATCGAGACAGCAGGGAGAAGGAAGACATTGAACGGGAGACAGAGTTACGACATGCAACAAGGGAACGAGGTAACAAATGTAAAGATGATCGAGGGATGAGATGATTAATGGATGAGAATGGACAACGCGACACGGGGAAATTAACACACGAGAAACAAGGGATCATTGGGATTAAGGTGTTGAGTAACAGGAGATAATGCTCGTCTCCTTACACTGAGGTTCGGGGCTCAGAGTAGTCCCTGATTTCGAAGACCGCGTCGGCTCTTTCAAGCACACCCCGACCACCAGACGTGGTCTCTTTTAAGCGTACCCTGACCACCACAAGGCGAACGTATACGTGACGTACGAGTAGGACGGTCAGCCCACAGGGCAAGGTTATTGTCCAGGGGTTGGAATGGGGTTCTACCCCCTCGAGACGATGCAGAGGTAGAAGAGTGGTCACGAAGCGGACTGTCACGCGCTGAAGCACGGCCTGCACTGGCACTAATCAAATACAGAATCAGAATAAGGAATATTGGAATGAAGCTCTCAACATACCTTGCAATGCGACGATTAGACTTTGATCTCCGGACCGCAGTACAGCGCTTGGGCATACGTATGGAGGATGGATGGACTGCAGGTGGGACAACTGCAACCGTCTGGTTCACAATCTCCACCGTCATCTCAGCAGCTGAATGAGCACTATAGCCACCTTCGACTACCTTGGGATGGTTTGAGGTGACATCTTGAAGATGGAGAGGCTCATCCTCGTTGTCAACAGTCACAAATGCGTTGACCAACGGGACAGAGACATCAACGGAAGCAGGGGTGGAAGCCGTCGTTGTGATGGCTTCCACCAGGCCGTGCATCGAATAGCATTGCAGAAGTTCCGCTCGATCTGCGGCCTGCACCATCTCTGCCTCGATCCGTCTCTCAATCTCCACCTCGAGAGCGGCTCTCAGCGAGTTAACCAACATCTCGTGCTGCTCCCGCTCATCCTCGGCAGTCACCGAACAGCGGTCGGAGAACTGGCTGCTCGAGGAGACAGGGCTCTCTTTAGCACGCTCCAGTTGCTCCTCGAGTTGCTTGATGTGCAGCTTAAGCGAGTCGTTCTCCTTTTGGAGTGCAAGTACTCGCTTCTTATGCTCTGTGAATTTGAGCATAATGGCATATATCGTGTCAGATTGCTCCGACGAGTAGGAGTCTGCATCCCCGTGGGCAACAGAGGATGTGGTTTGATTCGAGGGGGGATCAGCTGTAGCCTATGGGCATGAGAAGAAGGGGGTTAGGATCCGATCTGACTCGGCTAGTAGACGACTTACTGAGCGATCCCGGCTCACGACGCAGAACGTTCTCTCGGACATACGTTCACTTTTGCCATCCTGTACACGGGTCAGTAAGGAGCTTGTAGCAAAAATCATGTGAACACGCCTTGATAGTCAAAGTGTGGCCCAAGCTAGAGAGTGTTGTGGCCTGTTAATCAATGCAAATATGTCAGTAGCTGTCCAGTCCAAGTAGAAAAGGTGATGAGGAGAAGGGATGTGACAGCCACAATCACCCACATCAGTAGGTTCATGTTTGGTCCTACTGAAGAAGCGAGAGAGAGACGGAAGGAGCGTACTTCGCGTTGAAATTCTGCCCTCGACGGGCACAGCGAGCTGGATCAAGCCCATCGACGACGACGATTGCTGAATAGACGACATAGTTATGATCGAGAGTGGGTATAGTGTCAAATATTGCAGCAATGCGGCAAGGTGTTGGCTCGAAGTACGAGGAAATTCAGAGATACGAGGACAAGACAGATCTTACGGTAGGGGGGCGGGCACGGAGGGAGGCTTACTTACTTACTTACTAGGAGGGAGGCCCGGGTTCTTTATATACTCTGGCTGTTTCCCAGCCTATTGTGGGAAAGTCCAGCGATGACCAGCAAAGCACATGTGAAAATGGTCAATATGAACGGTCCAAGTTGAGACGGGAGAGCGACTGGGAAGGCATATGCGAATGTGATAGGTATGACCAGTCCGATTTGAGACGGAACAATATATGGAGGGCCGGGATCGGATCGCCGGATAGGTAACATAGTTGCGGTCAAGAGTGGGTAGAGATCGAAGGACGAGAGCAAGACAGCGATTAAGCTCAGAAGAGCAGGAAATTTCGAGATACGAGTGTAGGTTCCGTGGTCTGGTATAAGGGCGAGCAGGGAGGAACTAGCAGGAGGGGCAAGATTGACGCTTTACATAGCCCCGCGTTGAAACCCTGACGGGCTGGAAATCCTGATCAGCGAAGCATAGTTGAGAGTCACAGATCTGACCGGTCCAAATCGAGACGGGGAAACGTTGAGGGGACTAGGATTGTTCGTTGAGATTGCGGGCGACAAAGACAAGGATGGATAGGCGGGTACACGATGAGGCCATCGTGGTAAGGCCATATTAGGGCATCTTCGTTCGTGCTGGTGAATATGCCGTAGGGGTAGTGCCATACTACTGTCGGGCCCGGGGGTCAAGGCTGCCGATGTTCTTGGGACATATTAATAGTCATCAATCTGGGTCAAAATCGCCTCCCGTAGCGAGACAACAGAGTCAGGCTGTAGCCTCCTTCCACAGAGACGCGCGTGCACGAAGGACGCACAAGGTAACGAAGGGGAGCAGAGACCAGACACATAACTTGTTCCCGAGGAGGTTTGGAAACCTTCCAGTCGAAAAGTGACTGAATCTACATTCCGCGGCATAGCAAAGGAGCAAATAGAAGCTGAAAAGTTAAGTTGCAGTTGCCACTCAGAACTGAGAACTCGGTGAGGGAGGTGGAGGGACGGTGGAAGCAACAAGGTGAACGCCGATGAGGCTGAGAAAACGGTGACTTCGCCGCCAAGGCACCAGCAAAATTTCTACAACAACCCCTATTCGAGCTCTTCACCAGGTATCGCATCTGATATGGCTCAAAAACGGCCAGCAGCAAGGCAATCTGGTGGCCCTAATAAAAGGCCGCATTTAGAATCTAAACCTCCAAACCGCTTACAGAATCGGACGCAAGGGAAGTCTCACTCGAAACCCAAGGCACCCAACCTCAACACACCGAAGTTCCCGAAAGGAGGCAAGAAGACCAAGTTTGTAGACAAAGACGACGAGGATAGCTCTTTGAAGAGAAAGCGGCCCATAACTGCTAAAGGCCCCCTACCAAAGAATGACAGTGACACAGAGGATGATGGCACCGATCCCGGGTTCGAGGAAGTCCCTCGGGAATCAGATTCGGATGACCAAGACTCTGATGAGGAGGATGGAGCCAACGACGATATGAATATCGATGGACCATCCAAGGTCCAAGGTAAGTACACCTTCACCGCACTGCTGTCCGGTTGTATTGAAGACATCACTCAGGCACAAAGGCCCCTGGAGAGAATCACGCCGCCCAAAGACAGGCCAACAAGGAACGGCGCCTTGAAAAGCCCAATGGCGCACTTATCCTGGAAGCCAAGATGCATTGGGAAGAAGCTCGACAGTTGAACATCACCAAAGAAGAACGGCGGACGCACATCGATAACTTGATGGCAGTAGTAAAGGGGAGGGTCAAGGAGCTTGTCACAAAGCATGACTCTAGCCGGATAATACAGACTGTGCGTTGGCCCGCTTTGCATCCTCGTTTCGGAATGATTGACATGCTACCTCCAGTTGGTCAAGTTTGGCTCTCAGGAAATTCGAGATCAGGTGGCTCTCGAACTTCGTGGTGCATATCTCGATCTTATTCGCTCCAAGTACTCCAAACACCTCGTCGTCAAATTGCTTCGTTACTGTCCCTCTCAGCGTTCAGCAATCCTCTCCGAATTCCACGGTCGGGTCATCAGCTTGCTACTTCATCGTGAAGCGACTGGCTCCATATCCGATGCGTTTGAACTGTACGCGTCTTCGTCTGAACGAAACCTCCTTATCCGCGACTTCTACGGTCGGGAGGTGGCGTTGTTCGACACCGACACCGTCAAGTCTGGTGGTCTGGCCGCCGTGCTAAGGAATGCCGACGAGCAGCGTCGGAACAGACTATTAGGGGCTCTAAAGGCCAGCTTGATCAAGATGTATGCACAGGTCATCCCTCTTGCACAATTCATTTAACAATATCGTCCCAACAGTTTCGAAAACCCAGACAAGGGCGGAGCCGCACACTCTATCGTACATAGAGCCCTATGGGAGTACCTTCAAGAGATCAACAAGCTAGAGTCAGAAGAAGAGCGAACACGACTGAGGACCGATATCTTCGAAAAGTAAGTACCAGTCATACCCACTGAACGAGCAAACTCAACGCCCGCCACCTATCCAGCTGTAGCGAACTCCTCGCCGACATGGCTCATACCTCGAACGGCTCGCGAGCTGTCAGAGAGTTCATCGCACACGGCTCCGCCAAGGTACTGTCAACATCTATTTCCCTAGACTATTTCATGCCAATATGGGCCATCTCCAGGACCGCAAAAAGATCATCAAAACGTTCAAACCACATGTTGAAAAGATGGCTATGGATGTCCAAGCCCAGTTTGTACTATTCACGCTACTCGACGCCACGGAGTGAGTACCTCCGTCTTGGATCTGAAACTACGGACGCTTGACACATCATTTCTTCCAGCGACACCAAGCTCACCGCATCTCAAATTGTTAACGTATGCCCTTCTCGTCCCCTTCTTTATCCCAGCTGCTCACCCGCGTCAAACAGGAACTCGTTTCCCTCGCTTCCAAGCTCTGCCTGCCTCCTTCCCAACCATCCCAAGCCCAACAAGATGACCAACCGAACCCGACTGTTGGCCGACGCAGTATTTTGTACACCCTTGTCCCGCGAAGTACACGATGGTACCCACCAGACATCCTTAACGTCATCACCGAAATGGACGACATCCTCTCTAAGACGTCAAAAAAGCCCGCCGAGTTGCGGCATAAGGAGATCCGGCAGGCAGCTAGCCCCGCGTTACTCAGATTTGTGGCGGAGAACGTTGATGCGCTGATAAGAGATCCAGCCGGGAGTTTACTCGTTGGCGAAATTATGTTACATGCTGAAGGAGGTACGTCTCGCCAGCACGTCCACTGAAACCTTATTAACACCTCATACAGACAACTCCAAAGCAACCGAAGCCCTCCTCAAACCCCTCTCGACCACTCCTTACCCTTCACCGATCATCGACACCCCACACCCAATCGACCTCCCAACGTCCAGCAGACTGTACAAATCCCTCATCCAAGGCGGCCACTTCAACCACAACACCAAGACCATCGACCGCGTACCGACGTACTCTGGCATCGCCTTTGTGCGAGCATTCGTGAAAGCGGTGGGCAAGGAGAAGCTCGTGACAATGGCAGCGGGCGGAGGGTCGTTTGTCGTGCTAGAGATTGTGGAACGGTGTTTACAGGACGGCACGGGGGACGAGAAGGACATGTTAAACGAATGGTTAGGAAGTGCTGTACCGCTTATTCAAGAGAAGGGCCCGAAAGGCAAGGACCTGCTCTTAGCCAAACTATCCGAGTTACAAACTGCTGTTAAATCATAAATACTTGTATTTCCCTCACTCCCTCATCTCATACTATTTCACTTGGCGTACCAGCATGCATGCATATACGCAACCACAGGTCGTAGAAACATAAAAGACAAAATAGGTATCACGACGAAAGCCGGAAAGATCCAGAACGAATTTGAAAGCATTTGAAAACCCTACATACCAAAACGTCACAACGTCATTCATACTGAGACATCATCCTCTCCAACTCTTCCGCATCGCATTCGAATGAAAAGGAACTGTCCGCAGCTGTAGTCGCCATTGACACATCGCCATCGCCATCTTCATCTTTCTCTTCTTCCTTCGCAATAGTATGACTCTTCTCGACCGGTACTGCCGGTTGGGGTGCAGCGGGGAGTGCAGCAAGCGGCGGAGAAGGTTTGCTTGCAGGCACAGCGGGCGAGACTCTGAACGGGACCTTGAATGGGGTAGGGCGTTTCTGGGCCGCCGCTGTAACTCCCTTGGTCAGCTCCATGGGTCCACTCCCAATCCCTGCGCGAATTCCCAACGTCCTGGGTTTAGACGGGACGAAATCATTTGGGCGCGGCAGCGAGGCAGACGCAGAAGGGCAACTACGCTGATGCTGTGACGCAGTCGCCGGAGCTTTGGTCATACCCAACCTTCGGTTCTGTGATAGAGGGGCAACCTGCGTCTGAGAAGGTTGCACGGGCTGTGCGGCTGGAGGTCGTTGAACAAAGCGTTGCTGCTGTGGAGGCTCGAGTCGAGGTCCATCGACAGGTTCAGGCGAGTCCGCGACACGCCGGTCTTCGACCACCACAGGAAGCTTGCTGACGTCCTTGGACGCAGAAGCGGGAGAAAGATCCAATGACTCCATAGCACGATCGTGTTCCTTCGCCTTGTTCCCAAACGTCACCGCTCCCGAACCCGTCCGTTCCAACGACGTGCGTGACGTCACCCGGCTGCCAGGTCCACTTCGGTTCGTCCGGTCCACCAACAGCGCCGAGGACAGAGACGATTGTCGCGAGAGTGGTGGAGGTTGACCCTCCGTTCCCACCTCCGTCGGCCCAACGCCACCCTCTGCATGACTCCCCGACGCGCCTCTCGTCGCACGTTCCTTCAAACTATCTCCGAAATTGCGTACCAGTCTGCCCAAATCCGTCACCGAGGACGAAGACAAATCAGCTGGGTCCTCCTCAACCATCGACGCGTTTCCGCTCGCTCGCGGACGCGTTCTCCGCAAAGCTAACGACGACGATGAGACGCGCCGAAGGTGATTTGTACCCCGAGATGAAGCACGAGAAGGAGGTCCTGATGACGAAGATGAGGCAGCCGACCAACCACCAACATCCACCGACACGCCCACGAACGAAGGACTGGACGACGAGGAACAAGACGAGTCCATCGCAGTATGTGCTGGCGTTGTCCTCCTAGCAGGCGGTCGAGCATCTTCTTCCATTTGCGTGCCCAGGACAATAGGTGCATCGGGCGAATCCCCGAGCCCATCGATGTCCATCCCGACCTTTCTTTTCCTCCTCTTCTTTCCGATATCTACCGCACCAGAAAATCCATGAACACCACAAGAAATACGAGTTGCTCAACAAAACATACCTCGTCGACCGTGCACAATGGCTTCGATGCTCGCCATCTGCGAACTCTGCCAAAGAACTTGAGGTTCTTCAATCGCACACCCATCTTGCGCAGTTCCCATTGTCCTCATCATGGCAGACGAGTTCGAGGATGAGGAAGAACGGTAGTAGTCACCCACATCCATCGACGTCTTCCTTGTTTCAGTCAGTCGGTCTGGGTTCGAACGTGAAAAAACGTTGTTCTTGAGGTCCTTCCGATAAGCTCGAAATGTCCTCTTTTTATAAGAATTTTGATCTGGTAGCCCACTCGAGAGTGTATGTGGTGGTTAAGGAGCGTAAGGTTGGGCGTCGAGGCTGTAGGTGAAAGAAATGATTCCGGGCAAAGCTGACGCGAAAGTTCGACTTTCGACTGTGCGATTCCCAGCACGTGCCGGTAGTCATTATCTCAAGAAGACCTTTTAGGCTCTACCTTATTCCGTATCTCGCACCCACATGCAAGGAAGCGCTAGAAGTAATGTCGAATAGCAAAAAATCCTATCATAGAGGGAAAAAGCCTGACGGCATCCACCATTGCTACACTTCACATCATCCCGATAAACCATACGATCGATCAAGTACACACACCCAGAAGTAAATACCCCAGTAGCAAGGGACCACCGGCAGCTTGTAGAGCGAGGAGAGAGCGGGTATGTATAAAAGCCTTGGCTGCAGAGATAAGTGCAACTACCATGTGGAAGGACGAGGAAGAGTAAGCTGGACGAGAAGTATACGGAACGTAAAATGATAGTTCAAAAACGGAGGTCATGAAGGGTGGGTTTGGGTACGCAGGATTGTCGGTCGTCAAGAATGAAGTAGATGGCAGAGTGCGATGGTGGCCGATGGGGAAAGAGAAGAGAAGCGTGCTCGACAATAAGTCTAGGTGATGCGATGCGGTGGGCTGTATTTACAAAATGACACACTTGACACCCTTCTTCTTGATGACGGGAGGTTCAAGTGCGGCCACGATCGCCTGAAGGGAACTGGAGGTCAGCCGATACCAAGAGAGGAGTAAATGGATGCGTACCTCATCAAACACGTTCTTAAGCCCCTTTTGCGTCAATGCCGAGCACTCGACATACTTGACGGCACCCAATTCCCGTGCGAGTTTCTCCCCTTGCTCAGTGGACACAGGCCTCTGTTTTTGCCGCTGAAGCTTTTCGTTCACTTGCGGATCGTCCCTCAGATCGATCTGCGTTCCTACAATCAAACACGGCACGCCAGGGCAATGGTGATGGACCTCGGGGAACCATTTCTCCTTCACGTTCTCGAACGAGGCAGGAGACGTGACACTGAAACAGACAAGGAAGACGTCTGTCTGGGGGTACGATAGGGGACGCAGACGGTCATAATCCTCTTGACCTGATCATCGCGAGACATAACCGCGGTCGCAGTCGAGGGGCGGTGAGATCAACGACAGCAGCGGCGACAACGCGGCAGAAGAGCGAGACAGAGGGGGTGTTAAAGGGAAACCCACCGATAAATCAGCGCAGCCCGACAAAACGGTTTACGACACCAACGCACCTGCCGTGTCGAAGAGACCGAGTGTATACGGATCGTCCCCAATCATGACCGTGACAGCGTAGTTATCAAAGACCTAAAACGATCCAAAAAGCCACCGTGGCCCAAATCAAAATGAAATGAGAATCGGGAAGGAAATGTAAGCGTTATGGTCACCGTCATCGAGGGAGACAGAGAACGGGCAGGATGACGATGGACAGTCTGGTGAAACTGCCGCCGCTGCCAGTGTGTCGCCCATCCCGCCCGCCCCTTTCTTCCGAGAGGCTCACCGTTGGTACATATTCACTGGGAAACTTGTTGGTGGTATAGGATATAAGGAGACACGTCTATCGAGAAAAATGAAGGAAAGAGCGTTATCAAATGGACTGCAATTGCAATGGCGTTATGTGCAAACGAGGAGTGAAACGGACCTTGCCGACCGCACCATCGCCCACAACGACGCACTTGATCGTCTGCATCCCAAGAGACTCTTAAAGTAGGGGGTAAAGGATGACGCTTGCAAAGGGACAAAAGCTGGTTCGAGTCGTTCCTCTCTTCTCGAGTTTGGATGTGGTGGTGTTCGCGGATTTTGATTCCAACGCACAACTCACTCTCCCGCACCGGAACGCCAACCGCGCCCCCCTGCCAAATACAACCACACCAACATCTCCCTCACCCACACTGTTGTACATTTCACCAAAATCTACAAGTACAGTTCGTAAAGCTCGTCATCGTCGTGTCTAACGTTGACTGCTACCCGGACCAGAGTCATCCTGCGTGTCTCTCGAACCCCGGCGCCCCCCACCTGCAAGAGACAACGTGCTCGTCATCGCGTACGGAATGTTCGACTGTTGATACGAAGTCGGTTTCTTGGACGACACGTATCCAGCCTTGTGAGCTGCTTCGGACATTCCCCCCGTTCCCCAAGGATCCACGTCTGACACCGGGTTGCCCCATTCGTCCTCTTCTCCTTCGGCCACAACCTGCCATGTGCGTTTGCTAATGCCGAAATTCATATTCCTCAACGCATACTCCAATTCCTCTTCGTCCATCCCTGCGTGCAGGAAGGCAGGAAAGCGGGATGACGACGTCATGGAAAGCACTCCTGCGATGGTCGACGGAGCGCACGACAGGTAGACGCGTCGTCGGGCTCTCATGTGGAACGCGTGGACTAGGAGAGCGAGAATGGCGATAAAGAGCAGGGCCCCTGCAAAGGCATGCGCAGCAATGGGGTACACCCACAGCCGTACTTCCCAACTCTCCATTGTCGACATGATCGGTTCCCCAGTCGGCACGAAGTACGTCGACTTGGCCGCCAAAGTCAGAAATTGAGTCTAATATCATTCACTTCGTTAGCTAGCAACGCACTGGAGCGCTCCAAATGCCGACCCACATAGACAGATTGGGTGAAATTCAGAAACCCATTATCCTGAGCGATGACTGCCTTCACTCCCCCAGGGTAATTCTGGGCCGCTTGGTAGATCGCCTCGGGTACCCCAGATTCTACGGACAGCGCTCTCGCGCGCACGTACTGATCTTGACCGGTGGTATTGAAGCTAATACTACACGTGTGCCAAGGTCGTAAGTCCTTGTGGAAAACACAGACACCACCCGAATCGACGCTTACCCGTTAAGCGGTATTCCATTGATAGGTGGACCTGTAACGTTATTCGACGACACGTTTGGGCTATCGAGCGTGACGTTGACTATCATCCCCGTCGTGATATCCGCTTGGGCAGTCACTGCTCGCAAAATGAAGTCAAGACGTCATTATCCATTCTAGCCCACATGCTCGTATTCTCACCATTCCAAAACGTCATATTCGGTTGACAGACGTTCATCTGGACCTTGTTCGACTGCCAGATGAAGAACCAGAACAAGACTGGCTTCAACGGATCGGGTTCTTGGTGGTTTGGGCAGCCCGTGACGGGCAAGACACCATACTGGTCTGCATCCTCATCCGTGGTGTTGAAATTGATCGTACAGTTGTCCCAAGTCGCGCTGAATGAGATCGTTCCGCCTGAAGCGTTGTCGTTGATGTAGAACAACGCGGTATCGGTCGGCTGGCAGTTGGATCCACACTCGATAGCGGTAGTAGGTACAACCACCGTTTGGTTCGTACCAGAGCGGACAGGAGGAGGCATGGAGAATTCGGCAATGGACCAGGAGCCTTTGAAGAGAAAGGGAGGGTCGGTGAGGTTGTGGAGGGCAGCTGGCAGATCAATCGACTGGTTAACAACAAGCAATTCACAAAGCACCCCATCCCACCAGCAGACGCGTAGCCAGCTGCGGCTACGTAATTTTGGAGGTTGTCAAAATTGGGATCGAGGCCAAAGGTCCGTAAGCTCGTGACTGATACGCCTACGAAACCAGCTCAGTACTAGGAACGCAGAGATTTAAGAAACGTATAACGACCTGGAGTCATTGTTAGGGCATTTGTGGTTGTGAAAAGACCAGAGGCGAGAGGTGAGAGTGCGAGGTTTGCGAGACAGATCATTGAAGAAAAGAATACAACCCAATGACCATATTTGATCGAGTAGTATATGGTGAATATACGACTAGGATGAGCAGTGACGTTGGAATTGACGTGTATGGACGGAATGTGAGAAAGGTACTCACCCAGCCGTATAGTCCAATAATACGGATTGGCTGGCGGGTGCTCGACCCTTGGAAAGAACGACGTATGGCTGGTGAACGTTAGCTTGGGGCAACTACAGGTGGTATAGGAAGAGACGTACGTGTAGCTTGCCCAGTTCTTCATCGACCCACAGCCAGACGAGGGAGATCGGCACAGTCAAGACGACCGGGACCACCGACTACGAGTCTCATCAACACACCCCCGCCGAATGTCTAATATCGGGTACGTACTTTAAGAAAGTTGATACCTCCAAACATGAGCAAACCAGGTATATGCCAACCTATGGCACAACCGCATGGTTGAGTACGGTCATCTCGAATCAACAGCAATGGCGAACGCCTACCCTGATTCTCTTGTGACTTGGACAAAATAATCTCCACCGCCGCTGCAAGCCCAATCATCGCCAGCGCGAGCGTCATGACTACCCACGGCTTCAAGAATATCGACAACTGACATGTCCAAGGGTTATCGGCAATCTCGGTCATGACATTGTCCGAAGTACAAGACCAACAACCCGACTCACGTTTTGTTCTGGTCGACTCCTCCCACCCCGGCCTCCCTGCGAGAGCATGTGCGCACCCAGATTCGCATGCGATCCTACGGTTGTACTGTTGAAGGACGCCCCAGCAGGTGGAGAGACCACCTTGACTTTTTTGTAGCTGTGGAGGTCGGTGGAGCTGTGTCTCGTGGGGAGGATCAACGGGCGAATTTGTTCATGGTTGGAGTTCGCCGAGGGTGGGTAATACACGCTTGAGCGAGACAGCTTGAGTCGTTGGTATAGCCCGGGTGCGTCTTACAAATTCGTAACTAATCCGAGAAATACGGATACGTCAAGCTACGGGTCGTTTTGTGAAGGAATTGGGTTACGTACGAGCCCGGCGAGGTTATGGGTAATGTGAGTGTGGGAGATTTTGACAGCGCCTTGTTTTGTCAAAGGTTTAGACCCGTTGGAGTGTCGCTATTCGAAAGCCTATGTGTACGACCAAGCAGCCTGCAGCTGCGGAGGGAGGCTTCTTGGTGGGGGTGTGGTTGAAAGAGGAGAGGTGCGAGGAGGCAGCGTGCCTTGGCAAAAGGATAACGTCTGACCGAACAGTGAGGGGCAGTGTCAAAACCGATGCCGTCCAGCAAAGCCTTTCGATGCAATGAACTCCGAATAACGTGGCGATGGCTAGGTCTAAAAAACTACTGAACCTCGCGTGATGGCAGCCGGGTGGCGGATGCGCGGAAGTCGATCAAATCTCCGCCAAGCATCTGTTTTAGGAACTCAGGCACGCCTATGAGCGCCTAGGAGGCGCCTATAAATAGACTTTCATCATGACTCTCGTAAGATCGGCGAGTGATGTGGGTTGGGGCTGGTGTCAAGGGGAGGATGTAGATGTGCATGTTGGGAGTAGAATGTTGAGGGCGGATTGGGCTTGGGGTGAGTTTCTACCTTTGTTTACCTGTACAGAGGACGTTCCGTGTAACTGCACCGCCTTTGAGGGTGTGCTAGGGTGGCTTGAGAAGCCTCCCCTCGATGGGACGAAGTTTAATGAAGTAAAGGCTATAGACAAAGTCGTCTCAGCATCGCGTCGAGAACCTATCCGAGACTGGTCTTCGCAGCGGACGCATCTATTTCAAGACAAAAGGAAGATCTGCAGCCCAATTTTCACCGGTCAACCCGGCGGTGCTTCAAGAATGACGTAGGGCGTAGAGAACTTGCCAAGACATTCCGACGGAGGGGGAAAGAAAGGATGTGACAGTAAGAGAGTACCTGTGGCCGTACATACACATTCTTTGATCCACCTAATCACCATATTTGGGTAGACGTCCTCTTGGCATGCGCAGTGCTACGGTCCGCGGGGGGTCCTAGTGCACTGAAAAAAGGATGCGGTAACCAGCTCGATCGCGATGATTGACCGACCCTTCACCGAAGCCCGCTACAACAACGACCATTCCAGATTCTACCACGTGTGCTGAAACAGGTCGATCGATAAAGTGTAAATTCAGGACCACTGCATTCCGGGAGGTGCTGAAGGCCGGACTGCGTTCGGTGTTCCACCTCGCTCAATGTAGGATTCGTACCGCGGAAACAAGGAGTCAATATGACTAACTATTCAATCGAGTATTCAATTAATCCCCTGGTGGGGATGGGAACTTGCCCATGCGCGTGGGGGCCTTGTTACCAAGTCGACAGAGGCAAATGTCGGTTTTGACGGTACTTGCGGTGAATACAAACCCACGAGGCAAGGCAAAAAGGATCTCCAACGCACCCTATTACGGTTAGATCTACCACAAATCCAATCTGGTTCATCTCCGTAACGAGATCGACTTCGCGTACAGACCACATCCGGATATCCGTCCACCGCCCCTCGTGCTCTGCCCAGTGTCCACGGAGATCAACGATATTGCTGGTCGACTTGGCCAGACCCCACGTCACAACTCACGTTAACAACCCGCGACGTTCCCAAGAAAACTATATGCACCCCACATAGACCAGGTAAGCCCGGAACGCTAGAAGCCGGCGGAACGTACAGCGAGTCCCCACAGCCAAGAGAATAAACTCGCTAACTGGTCCGTAGGGGAGGCGCTCCTCATGCTCAGGGTTCAACTACGGAGTTCTCCGCCAGTCACACCGCTGCGAGTGGCTTATAGTCTGATTGAGTTTCCAAATGTCATCGAGGACAGCGAGACCATGAGTATGGTTCGACTGCGGTTGGCATTGTCAGCCGGAATAGCCATCGCCGTCGGTGGGAGGGCCAAAAGTCATGTCATCCATGCCTTTGCCGCTGAGGGTGGAGGTGGCTCGGTGAAGAGCTGAGGAATCAGCTTTCTTACCAACGTTCTTCGCCATCTCGGCTTCATGTACCCTCGGAAAGACACCGAAAGTAAACAGACTCACCAAGACGGATTCATTCGCCCATTCCCAAAGCAATGAGACAAAGAGAACGATCATTCACCCGGCAACATCTTGTCCTCATCGCACCATGCGGCTTAACCTCGACCATATAGGCTAGTCCTCTGTGCGACTTCTCTCTTTCCGTACACTGAAATGCGATTCTCCCGTAACGTTTCTCCGCGGTCGCTTCCGGCCGGTCGGCCCTGCCATACGCGTCCTGATCAACTTTCTGCATAGAACATTCCAAACACTTCGTCACTCCGCGGCGAAGGATATCTTTCATCGAAGAGAAATTGGGAAAGATAAGAGCGATATGATATGATATGACGTGATTGCTGTCGTCGAGCGTCGAACGCGCAGTCGCCCGAGAGAGGACAGTCCGCACCAGCGACGTCGGGGCCGTTCCACAGTAGAACCCAAATCATCCAACTGACTATGCTCTCAAAAGCATTACGTCCGACCCTTCCATACTAACTACATATGTCCAATTGCTGTAACGTATGAAACTGGTCCCGCCCGGCTGGCCATCCACCCCAACCCTCTTTCACAACCCAACGAATGGAAGACCGTCGGGAGATGCGATAAAGCCGAAGGTTAGACATCGTAAACGATTCTGTATGTCCTGCCGGCGGTGTAATATCGCGTACAGAACGCAACATCCACTGGCAAGGACCCACTCAGACGCCCGGCGGGTATCTCGGTGTGCGTGAAGAGCACACCTAGAACTCCCATCCAGTGCATACAACCTAACCCACTCCAAGGAGCCTTCTTTTCAGCCAGCTACACCGACATTCGAAGCTTCGTTACGCGTCCTCGGCATGTAATGAAATAAAAAAGCATAAATTGAGCACTGTCCTCGCCCTCCGACGGCAAGACACAGGCGAGCTGATAAGTCCGAGCTAGCGAGATTCGTAGTATGAGCGGCGGTGTGAGTTGGTGAGGATGTCGTCAGTCTGGATCGAGATGAATGTGGAGCGCTCTTCGGTGCGTCGAGGCACGAAAACACAGGAGGCTTGAGGGTAACAAAAAGCCCGCGATGAACGGCCTCTATTTGATCGCTCAATCACTCCCGAGCGTTTGAGCTCATGATCGACAATGCCAGCAAGCTGAGGGTAAACGACGCCCCAAACCGAACAACAAGAAACACAGGCACGTTTTACGTAACTCATGCCCATAAGGAAATTTCCAAATCGGGCAACACCGCACCGCAAATAGGCACACAGGTCAATAAATCAACCAACACAGCATGGGAGGGCAGGTTGGCAACGAAGACACAGCCTTCGTCCTTCGTCTCGACTTTATCACGCACACAGCATTCCCGCAGAAACACCTCACCAATCACACTTGGGCAGCGGGTAACTGCTGGTCCAGAAGTCTACGTGACAGAGAGAAGAGAGAGCTAGGATACACGATGGCAGATCACAGTCCTCGTCATTGTCCTCCCATGGGATCGGCCATCACCTACCGACGGATCCATCGATCGTCGCTCAGCCGACCCCACCGAAAACGACGATACAAGACGAGCGGAAAGACAATACTACTACATAGCACAAAAAAGCGAGAAAACGAGCACAACACACAGGAATCGAAACACAAAGCGATAACGGGGGGGAATCAGAGTCATGGGTCAAGTCCGGACAAGTCCACCCGCCTCCTCGAAGAGAGCTCCCAACCGACCGACGGACGCGTCCACAAAAGAAAATCGATCGATCGTAAGCCCATAACCGATAAGAGAACGAGAGGAAAGAACCGAAATGTTCCATGAGGGAGAAAGCGACACCCGCAACGGCGAGATCGGACAACGTCAGAGGCCTAAAACAGTAAAGCATATCCGGCCAGAGAAAGAGTCAGAGAAACAAAGGGGAATATTAGAAAGGAGATGAGTTTGAATTTTCTCGATTTTTTGTAACCAGGCAAATATGACGGTGCCGCGAGTGGTCGACGGCCCAATAGTTAGAATACCCAATATGAAACAGGGCTGGCGTGGCTTAGGACGGGACGCGGATCTTGGAAATGCAAGCGCAAAAGAAGGTGAGGCAGTTGGAATGATGGAGTGGATGATGCGTCCCGCCGCAAAAGACACGACAACACGATGCCGATAAGTTAAGGATGCCAGATACGTCGCTTGAGGGGGAGTATATTGATTCATTATTTTTTCTTCATGGAAAACCTGCTTCTGACGGAGAGGGCAGAGCGTCAGCACGAGGCAGCGAAACGACGCACCACCCGAATAAAGGAAAAGAAAAATGCCTCATCGACCCAAGGGGGAAGACGGAGGGACGGTCAAAACTTACCCAATATTAGCTTAGACCGCACCGCCGCTTCCTCCTCCCAAGTATTCGGCCGTCCAGTAACTTTGTATTGTGTATCGCAGTGAGTCAGCGTCCGAGTTTGAGGTGAAGCCCTCGGAGCCGGTGACAAACGGCTGCGGACCTAGAGCATCGAGGGTTGAGTACTCCGCATCGACTGTCGGACTGCTGGTTGGACTGTATGTGTATGCCATGTTGGAGGGAAGGGTGTTGAGGGATTGTTCGAGGCCGGCGTTACACATGCCAGCGTCGGAATACACGTTGGAAAATTGTGAGAGGTCGGTGACCTCGGGCAGTGGTGTGAGGAGATTGAGCAAGTTTGAGGTGAAATACGAAGATATGGGAACGGAAGTGGATGAGAAGCCGGCTGACGGGACGACCGGTGGGTCAGGCAAGGTAGCCGACGCAGCGAGGACATTGGCAGACCGGACTGGTGGTTTGGAGGGGGAAGGGACCGAGTGAGAGGATGATGCCACTGGACTGGACGAATAGCATTGCCTCGAGCGGGGCGGGGACGAGGAAGAAGCAGATATACGACCGTACTTGCAACCGCGTAGCTCCCATTCGGGGTAAGCCGGTACAGCTTCGAACAGCGCATCCTCGCCACCGAACCACAGGACGTGCTCGTCGAGGAGGGCAGCCATGTTCTGACGACGGAGGTCCTCCGACTTTCGTAGGAGGTCATCGTCGGAGGGCCGCCCACCGACAATCTCCGGAGCAGGGTGGTCGCTGGTGACAGGGGAGGAGCCCGTACGCCGTGGACGAGGAGGGGAGGGAGTGCCAAGGGTAGGGTCGAACCAGATGTCCGTCACCTTACAGTGCGGGTGATGCTTGTCCCTAACGTGCTTCTGCACGAGGGTCTTTCTGGCGTTGCTAGGAACGGAAACGCGTCGTCTATCAGTTTTGGGGGAGGCGATGTAAAGAAGGAGGACTGACAAGTATCCGCAATGTTCGCCTGGGCAGCGGAATTGCCCACCGTGCCTCTTTCTGCATTTTGCGAGCCGTGCCGGGTCCAGATACACCAACCCGCAAGTTCCGCAGCGATAGGTCTTGCAGCGGAAGTGTCTGAAGGGAGAAGACGCGTGGTGAGGGTAGGGTAGGGAGAAAAGGGAGTCAAGATGACTAACTGCGCGTTAATGTGAGTGCGGAGGGACTCGAAAGACGCCAGGTCCTTAAGACAGATGTAGCAGAAGAATTTTCTATCGGGAGGGAAAAAGGGGTCGGCGGGGGGCAGCGGGAGGGGAGTGGGGAAAAGACTACCTGCGGACGTGTTCTTCAACTTCATGTAGCACAACGTGAGTTGGGGGGCCGTTAAAATCACACTTGCTGAACTTGCAAGTGACGGGGTGGTCGTGGTGGCGAATGGGCTGACGGGGGTGACTACTGGTAAACATGGTGGGTCATAGCGAGGGAGGGACTCGACCAGGTGTCCGAGCTCACCCATCTTTATATTATGAAAACTCACCTGAACCCTGAAGGGGATGTGCTTAGGTAACTAGGGGAGGGTGAACAAACGGGAACCAAGAATTTTCGACGACGGAAAAAACGAGGCTGCGTAGAAATAGGGGCCGTCCCCTCAACAACTCCCAACTGAGAGCACATGACACTTCCCCCATCGTCAGCACTCTAAGCTTCCACCAATTCCCGTCGTTGCCACCAATCTGTCGGTTGAATCTCGAGATCTGGGAGTACCGCCACTGGTCCACATGGTCCACTGATCGGGCCAGACGGATTCTTGGAACTCTTCCAATCCCACATATCCTACTTTCGGGCATCCAACCGGGCCAGCTTCCGACACTCCAGCTGCCCTATTGAGCGGCGACTATGGAAAACCGGCGCATGGTGCGCGTTGCCCTCGTCCGGACGCCAATTCCCACACGGATTTTTGCAAGTCATCTCTAGTCAGAAGTGCTACGCTTATTCTGGGCGATAACTCCAAACCTAATATTTTGTTTCTCTATTCCGGATCTTGGCTCGTTGGCCGATCGCTGCGACCGCATGGAGTGTTCCGAGTCAAACGCTGGGATGTCCAAGTCACCTTATCGTCCAGTGGATAACGAGGATCGAATGCTCGAGTCCGCTGTACGGCGAACGGAACATGTTCTCTACTTTCACATTTCTGCCATGCTAGTTTCATTTCTTGCGCCCGGCGTCCGTTCAGAACATCACATGTTACAACTTGTCCTCCAGCGGTGGAGTCATCCCCCTGTCTCATCCATGTGTTCTTGTTATCGAGGTTGCTACCTGCACGGCGCAGTGGCGATAACTGCGCGGCAACAATCCAAGCTCGCCTATTGGACGTCCCCTCCGAGCCTCAAGGCAAGCTCAAATATCCAAGTAATGTAATTCACATCCCAACCTACCTTTCCAGGCGCCATTTCCTGTTCTGACCTCGTCTCCTAGCACCGAATCCTTCGGTTCCACATGCTACACTTGCCCAACACAGTCTACGCCGTTAGTTCAAGCGCCGCTGAAACTAAACACGTTCCGCTTATCCTTAGTCGCGGACCCGCAGTCCTCAACTGCCCTCCTCCGCAAACCCCGACATGTATGACGCATGTCTGCGGAGGACCACGATGATCACGGCTCGTCCGGCCTGCTTTGCATTCGCCGCCCCCTTGTTGGCGTGGTAAATGTGTGAGTCGCGTCCACTGATGCGGCCTTAAGGCCAAAGGTAATAGAAGCTTATACTCATCAATCCGACTCCAAGACACGATCAAAAGCCCTCACTTTCTTCGTTACCTACTATTCAATGATACGTCGTGTCCTCAACCGAAGCTGTGTGCTACTTTTGCTTATGTTCCAGTCCAAAAACGGTCGTGCGAAAGTAACGCCACTACCCGTCACTGAGTCCGCGTGTTGCGAGCCTTTCTTGTCTGTCCCCCTTCTCGGTGACTTAGCGTTTGCACCGCTTTTGGTACTTCCTGCTGACGTATGCATGCCGAGGGAGTTGGCAGTAAGCTGTACTCTGAAATAACAGACTTCTGCAACCCTTACCTTTTATGGTTACTTTCCCAGATGTGCCCACCATGGCTTCGCGATCGGTCCGCTGTAATCCCCCTCACTGCCGATGTCCCTCGGATGATCTCTAGTAGACTCGAATTAACTCCCAGAGGGCAGCCACCTCGGATCGCTGGCTTTTTGCAACCTCGGATCGCCCGTTCCCCTCCGGGGTTTATCTGCCTCTCGCTTTATCTCTCAGACGGAACATGCAGGCTATAGTATATGAACGCTCCATGCGGTCACTCTCTCAGACCCGGATTGGCCAACCAGGGGCACCTCGAAAAGCCCTCACGTCCGATCTCCATCAATCCGCTCCCGGAAACCGATGACGCCTTCGACTCCCATCGCAAACACGCGCATGTAGTGACATGTACAGCACCCAGAGAATCCTACCTTGTCCTCTCACGCCTCGGGGTATCGCCGAATCTCGTTCCCGCTGGGTTGTTTCGTCCTAGTGCGAATTTTGGGGCTTTGAGAAACCTGTGTGTTGTTTTCTTTCTATGCATCTATATGGATGAATTCAGCACGCCGTGGGTTGGTCTGAGGTTAACGTGCCCATGAATTCAGTACTTGATTGAGGGGACACCTTGTGATTGCTGTTCCTTCGACGCCACGTTTACCTCTTCCGTATGCATATATACGAACGTTTCGTGTCCAATACATACCAGGTGGACAAGCTCTATGACATCATACGCTGACGTCGACTCGTCGATTGATTTAGGTCTAAAGGCGGGCACCCAATTACTCTTTCGTTTCGCCGCCGATGTCTCTCGAGTCTGTCACGCAATGCTCTCCATAGAACAGATATCCACCTCGTGTATTCCACCGCCCGCCGTCCGTTCCCGATCCGTACAGCCAAACGCACACTTATCCCCCAACTTTGACTCCCAAGAACTTTGATCCTCGCCATTCTCGACTCTGTTAGTGGCTCGGTAATGAGATAGCCGAATCTCAAGTGATAAAGAAAAGCTCGAGGGCTTGTGCTTTTTCGTTCTTTCGACGATGGAAAAAGATGTCGGGAGACGATTTAATCTCTTGGTCTTCCTTAACTTGGGAGGGCTGCGTCGCTGTATGGGTACATGAAAAACACGTTTAGGGTTCCTCTGACAACTTCTAGTCTATTCCTAGTCCTGGAGGCGGTTGAGTCCCAAGGTGTGTGGCTAGACGACAAGACTGCAATCTGCAGCAAGCCACCAGTCGGTGTACATTCTTCTTTGCTGCCGCTCCGCGCCACTATAACACTGACTTTGCCAAGCTACACGTCGACGTCAACGTGTCATGGAATGGTCCTCCTGCCTTCCTGCTGGCGATCGAAGAAAGATGCACACAACCACCGCTTGTCCAACGCACTCTCCACCTCATTTGGCGCTCCAAAGCTAATTCATCCCTCGCTCCCTTTCGATATTTCGATGTAGATGTGGACGACAAGTCAGACCACCGCTGTATATCCTTCTCATGATCTCCTCCCTCCGTTATCGCGTTCTTCTAATCAGTTTTCTCTATAGAACCGAACAATTATCGGAGGGTATTGTCTGTCATTGGTAAGTCCTTCCATATACAACTGAGCTCAGAGAAACTTGTGGATATCGGGTGAGCCCGCGGAGGAGTTTGTCCATTGGTTTTGGTATATCCAGGCGGTGTGCTTGGGCTCGCCCGAGGCTCAGACAATTGTTGCGAATGATAATACCATTCTTGTGCAAACCGATCATTTTTAGAAGAAATCCTACAGGTTGGTACGGGTTTTGTAGAACACTGCAAGAAGGTTACTGACCTTGGCTTAATTCCGTAGGGTAATGCTCCTGAGGGTTGTGTTCTACGGGGGCTTCGACTCGCCCGCCCACGGTCCTCCACCCCCACCAAACCCGTTTTACTCATGAACGTTGATTAATCCATTTTGACGGGCAAAAGTCAAAGTGGCGATGGGGCAATGGAAGGAGAACCCTGAGCTTGAGGAGCGCTAACAGAAGTGCTCGATGCTCTTCCATCCTATTCATTCCGAAGCG
>WSTW01000018.1:0-109363 GCA_019632305.1 Tulasnella sp. 403 | reverse complement strand
GGAAGGTCTTGTCCTACTCGGAAGTTGCCTATCAAGCACCAAGTGTCCGACCGTGTTGTGATCACTTATATTGGAAATAGCGTCTTTTCGACGATTTCAACGTCGCGGCCCAATTTCAGTGTGCTTTTGTTTGCATGCAGGGCTAGAGATGGAGTGAGTCTTTGCACTTGAGGTCAGGGTTCGGGCATGCCATTACCGAACCTCCATTGCGGGGGTCACAACCGACCTCTAAATTGTATTGCTGAGAACCATTTACAGACGGTGATGCTCTCTGAGTTATAGAACGGAATCGCACTTGGCCGCCAGAGAGAAGCAGGACACATGGTCCCAATGCATGTGGGATACTACTGCCGAATTTGGGTATTGCTCTGCGCAACCATCGTGGTCTGTGATTTCTTTCCGATGGTACCGGATGGGCCGGGAAAACCATTTAGGAAAGTGACGAAGTTTAAGGTAAAGTAAAACCAAATATGGTCAGTCCGATCATGACGGACGCTACAGTGTCGATCTTGCTTACACATCTGAGGTTAAATGACGAGGGATACCCTGATGATTGACCCTTAACGTGAGTTTTGACGAACGTTCAAATCTCGATAGGCTGGTGTCACCAAGAGAATAGTAAGAAAACGACCTAATACCTTTATTTTGCTATGTAGAACGCTACATCATGCAGATTACTGACCGTGCCTCGTAGCGCAATTGGTTAGCGCGTCTGACTGTTATCCGGCATATCAGGAGGCTGTGAGTTCGAGTCTCACCGAGGCAGCTTTTTTGGTCACTTTTACTACCCTTGCCTTCTGCCTTGATAAGTGTGTGTCGATCAGAGACTTTGCTTTTAGGGGAACCTTCACCAATCCTTGCCTTATGCTATTTATTGCTCATACTCGCGGGGGAGCACCCAACTGCGGCCCGAGAACCCCACACCCGGCTTTCATAAATGTGTATAGGATTTAAAAATCTATCGTCTCTGGCCCAAGTACAAGTAGTTCTATCCAAAGTACCGGCCATCGGGCTTCCAGAAATGCTTGACCCTCGGAGCCGAAATTTCGTCTCTACACCCCAAAAAAATGAATGGTTGGTACCCACCAAACAGCCCGTCGGACAAGCAAAGCGTACTTAGCGGCACGAGATTCACCAGACCTAATGACAAAGCGAGATGGTCAGAGCCCAAATCGATCCAAGTCCTATATTGGGTAAAACACACCCGTCATCGGTAGTGGGAGGACGCCGAATATGCGGTTTGGCTCGATCAGGGTTGAACAACCCATAATAGCTTGAATATGAATCGCGTGAGATGGTTCAACCGGTGAAGGTCTTATCGCAGCGCCTGAGCTGCGGTACATACTTATCAGCCGGTTCTTGCGGAGGGACGGGAATCTCGTTGTCCGGTTCGTCGAGCCTTCGAAAGGCTTTTAGTCGCGAAAAGCCAAGTGCGGAGACGCTGTATGGACGTACCACGGTGTAGGGTGTTTATATCCGGGCTGCGGAAGCCTCAAATCGAGATCCTCGAATCTCGTATCTGAGTCGCTAGAGTCTCGGTGAATAAAATTCAGGAGGCCTTTTTCCCGACAGATTCTTACATCGAAGGTCTTCTGTCCGAGTTGATGGGTCTTCCTGACTGGAAACCGTCGAGAGGGAGAGCGCACACCGTCATCGGCGCCGCGGCGAGAATCAAAAGTTTCGGCAAGAACATGTTTGGCGATTACGAGACTTGAACTTGAAAGTATGAAGGAATGTTGAGCTATGGGGTATTATGTTAATGAAGAGTAGGGAAAGCGAGGTATGAGCACCGGGGAGGTCGGGAATAAGTACGGTTCGGCTAGTAATGGGGTCAAATCGCAGTCTCCCCCGTCCTCATGGAAATACCACGCTGGCTGAAGAGAGGCGGTATGAGGTGGAGCGGGAGAGAATCCCTCGTTCAGCTAGCCTTCGGCAAATTGCAGATCGAGTGTGGAGCGGAGTACCACACGGAACCCAGAAGGAACAATTCAGTAGCAGGATAAGCTGCCCCGATAACCGCACACCGCTTTCGGGCTGGATTTCATCTATGATCGAGATTCGGGGAGAAGTCAGCCAAGATGTCGGGAACTACTTGGCATCTCAGGTGGGCGGACGGCGCGCCAGGTGGCCAGTTGTCTCGAAGGGGGTGGGGCAAGCAGGCCACAAGACAGCACACAACCTTTTGAACAATGGAATAGTAGGACGGGCTTTGGTTGCCGTCGGCAACGTGTTTCGTTTTGAAGTTAACGGGCGCTTTCCAAAAAGCCAAAAAGCAAGAGTAAACCCCGCAGTGGCACCACGTGCACCACCACACGGTATAAAATCGGGCTTTCAGTAATGAAGAGGATATACGACATATGGGCGAGGTGGCGTTTTAATACGCCGGTGGTTGGCTTCAGCGTAGCTGGACTGATTCGCTGGGTTTGTGCTCTTTTACAAGACGATTCGTTATACCGTAATTGCAGACGGATTAGACTGCAGAAAAGGTAAAATTTTGTATATTCGGTAGATACGCTTACGAAGAGGTAAAGAGTACATACATAAATCCCCAGGTATTCAGGTTTGAAAGCGATAGAGCTCGTTAGTTTGAAGGTAAACCCGTAGCACGCAAAAGGAAGGAGGTCGACGTGTTTTGGGATGTTAGATATGAATGGGTTATGATGATCGCCAGGATGGCATCACGAGAGAGCCTAGCCGTGTAGTGCTCCTCACGAGGCGGAGTTGAGGGTGGGCACTGGGCATTGCCCTTTCCCAACCCCACCGTCTGCGCCAGAGGTACGCCCACCAGTCCGAACTCGAACAGAGTGGGGACCAGTTGACAACCACTCAAGTTTCGGTAGTACAGAAATTGTGGTGTATCAAGGCCACAGTAGGATTGGGTTTCCGACTGGAAGACTCAGGGCAGCTCGTCGCGTCGGTGGTGATGACCGGCGACCCAGCATATGTAGGTATGGAAGGTACGTCGTTCTCTGTGTCCGCCGTGGTGGAAAAAGGGTCATGGCGAGCCACACTTGTTGCCCAAGTGGATTCTAAAGGTGGGTGTGGAGCAAATCGGATGGTGAATGTATGACACATCCGCTTCTCTCGCATCCCGACTCCGTCGTTTCAGCCAACCTCAACTCTTGATATGACCGCAAGGGGATGTCCAACGGGCTAACAGCATCTAGTCGCATTTTTTTGGCGAAGAGATAGGGACGTAGCATCCCCTCTCCATGTCCCTCTCCTTGGCTATTTAATCGCTCTCTCCCCTTCGTATCCTGCAAGCCAGAGACACACATTTGGGACCACCTCTCCCGCTGATTTTGCGAGAGCTGTTGTTCGGAAATGCTCTGCGGGTCTCAGTTGAGAATGGCACCCAGGGATAGGAGAGGGACGCCGAATAAGGGCATATTTGTGGCTGACCACCTGCGTGCAAGACGCAATGGTTTCATGCCCTCGGTGGACACTGTCCAGTGAATTTTTAGATTTTCTCGGGCCGGGGTAGGGCGTGTATTTTGCCCTGTGCCCAACGATGCACGAGCAGTAATAGCCGTCCAGTGGCGCAGAGCAATCCCCAGCGGATCCTCCGATGAAGCGGGCGGATGGGTGCAGAACTCCCAGGTGCTTCAGAAGTCTGCAATCTTGTCGATGCAAGGAAATGGGGGGATGTCGAAAGGAAAGGATTTGCCCTCCTTCGGTGAATTATAGGCATTCCGGTGCACTTGCATGCCCCTTTGCTCCCTGGCACACGCCTATGCCAGGGTACACGATAGCGATAATGACGGAAAAATTGCACGATTGCTCCACGCAGCTGAGACAAGGCAGTTAGGAGCTTGAACAGCGACGTATAAAGCGGGTCGATTTCGGATTTTTAGCCCCAAAGCCTCTGGGTATATCGCTATACCGACCCTCCAAAAATGTTCTACCTGCCTGCTCTATCGCCTCTCTGTCTGGCCCTAGGCTTTCCCTGCATCCCTATTCGGTCTTGTGCTGGAGTATGATGGCGATGTAGCGGGTGGGATAGACGGCCCAGGCAGAATTCAAACGGTTCTCGTACCAGCCACTCCCAATGCTCACTACACACCGAAAGACACTTCGTCAGACGACTTCGTTCCAACAGCACCCTGCTGTCGACCCATCGACCGACCCCGCCTTACGGTTCCCGAGGTTCTTCGCAACTCTCTTTTCCCCAGTTCTCCCACGTCTACTTCCCTCTCCGTCGGCACCCACCACTCGATCTGTAGCATCATTGATTGCTTGATTGTTTGGTGAGAGCTGTGCTGGATTCGGACGGAAGTCCCGTTTCGGAGTATATAAACTCGTGTCTCGGTGGATTCGCCGTTTTCTTGAACTACCTCCTTCACCACACCATTCAGATAGCCTTGCTCCCCACTCTTCAATCACCGAACCACCCTCCAAGTCAAGCCTCTCTCAGTCCAACTCCCAGTGCATTCACGTCCCCCTTTCTATCACTGATTTCGTTCATGACTGCCAATACTTTCGAACGCTCAATCCCGAGCATGAACTCAGCGTCCATGCATGCCGCCTCCCCCGTTCTTGTAATCCCTGGGGTAGTGTACGTTCCGTTCCTCCCATCCAGCCGATTTTCATGCACCAAGCTGATTTTCTTTCTCAGCCCTCCTACCACCGACGAGACGCAGGCCATCTCTCGTACCCACCCGTCCACCTCGAGCACTGTCCAAGCTCCGGTCAACCGCACCCGAAACACCCTTACTCTCGCCACCGTCCCACCTCCCCGATTTCAGAATGAAGTTGATTCCGTTCATCAATTCGTCGGCGGCTGCAAGGCCTTAGTCAATTCCCAGCCTCTCGCCCCCTTTACGCGTATCGTTTCTCAGGTGGCGAGTTTCTTTGGGCTCGGCACTGGCTCAAGTGTCGTGGAAGCCGACGCTCCTCCTTCCTACGATGCCGTGCTGGCTGAGGACGCCCGGGTAGCGAAAGACGGTGAACCTCTCCCTCCGCATTGAGGTGGTGCATGTGCGTATAAGGTTGAAATACTTTTATGCAGACTCGGTGCGTCTTACTCTGCCCCTCCTATATAACCAAACTCATCGTCCTGTAGGCCCCCCCGATCGGGGACGGCTCCCCTACCGTGGTGGTTTAAAGGTCTACTTCTTTTCAATATGCCAAAACTCAACGTTTGGACAACCCCTTATGGCTTTCCGATTATCCATTGCTGCGATACGTTCTGGACAAGCATGCCATCACACCGACTACGACGTCATCCCATCCCTTCGTCAACCTTGTCGCTCATTACACCCAAATGGGTGTAATGACAACGCGAGGGACAAGGGTCGGCTCCATTTCAGGATTTTTTTTGATTCTTCTGTTCTCGTACTCACCATTGAATACCTGGTTATCTTCAAAGGACATGTTGGAAAGGCTCTGCCTACTTGTTTTCTCTGGTTTTGCGATTTCTGTATTCGCTGTCGTCGTTTATGCCCAATGTATATCCTCCATGAGTCACCATCTTGCTGGGATTTTAGGGTGTGGCCTTGGCCCACCAAGGCCGTCCCCTAAGCCGGAAAATTGACGTCCGTTGCTATGGAACTGAGGGAAAAGAAGCGGTGTTTACATAAGTAACAGCCGGAAAGCTTTGGCAGCTGAACACGTGGAAATCTAGCCAGTATTAAGGTTAGAGTGGGATATCGTGATAGTGGGTGCCCGCTCATGTTTTTCCTACAGACTCATTATGTTCCATATTAAACATTCAAAAGCCAATTCAGCTCAACGATGGGGTTCGGAAGGTAGAAGGCAATAATAGCGTCGACGCTCGATGGAAAGATGGGCGAAAGTTGTTAGGTGCAACGGTCAAAGTCGAGGCTGCGTTTGGGATCAGACATTGAGCCGTTGTATTCTAGGCTTGAACAAGCGATATCTGCCTACGGCGCGGTTCCGACGCCAACGGGCCGGGAGGGAATGGGACAAAGGAGGCAGTGAGGGGGGTGTGGAGGGTGCGAGGTGCGAGATCGAGAGCATAAGCCGATTGGGGTATAAGAAGCTAGAATCAAGGCAATGCGTGATATCTTGCATTCTACGAAAGTTTTCTGTAGCTGAACACCTTGTGTGCTAAGGCGGCATACGGAATGCCGTACTTGTCCTTGACTCTTACCCAGGAAGCTACTATGTGGGAACAAAAGAACCGGGCCTTGATAAGGTGATCTAGGTGTTCTTGCCAAGCACGGTTGGTGGCCTTGGGGTGTTGAAGAAGTCAGAAAAGGAGTGGGGAACTCGGAGAGATCACGTCCTCGGGAATGAGATGGGAGCGACGACGTACAGTATGGGGAAAGTTGGGAGGAAGGATCACTGACGTCGGTCCTGCAAGGTCCAGGAGCTCTCGACCGTGCAGGTCCTGGTGGTGAGATTAACCAAAGAACGGTATTAGACGGCATTCTCGTAGCTCGATCTCGGTATTAGGAATCGGGTCCGTTTATACGGCAGCTTCTGGTGCGGAAATACACGAGCAGTTATTTCCGCATGATTCCGGTTGAGATTTCCTAGCAAGCTAAGAGACCACATGACCTTTTGAACAAGTGAAACACGGGTTCTGGGTGCCGTCGGCAACACGGATATTAGTCTGCGGGCGCTTTTACAAGCCAAAACGCAAGATCAACCCCACAACAACACCACGTGCCTACGGCACAAAGTCGGCCCTTTCGATAATGGGACGAATGCAATGAGATTGCGTTTGAATACACAGGTGGTTGGCCTCAGCGTAGCTGAACTGGATGCCAGTCGCTGGGCTTGTGCTCTTTGAAACGATACTGCGTTGGGCGGTGTTGGAAGATGAATAGGCTACAAGAAAGGTAAATTTCGTGTTTTGGATAAGAGACGCCAATGAGGAGGTAGAGAATAAATACCAAATCCTCAGGGATTCAGTTTGAAAGCGGTAACACTCGCTACTTCGATGGTGACTCCATAGGACACTGTTTAGGCGGGCAGTCCACGTTTCGCTGGGATGTCGGATATGATTGGGATCGTGATGATCGCCAGGACAGCATTACGAAAAAAAACCGGGTTATATGGCGTTCACGAGGCGCGGTAGAGGGTTGGGGGACTAGCTATTTCCCAAACCCCCGCTCCACCGTCTACGGCAGAGGTCCGCCTGCCAGAACTCGAACGGAGTGAGAGCAATTGACAGCCACCCAAGTTTCAGTAACCCAGAGGTTGTGGTGTAGCAAAGGCGCGGTGGGATTGGAATACCAACTGGGAGACTCAGGGCTGCTCGTCACGTCGTTGTGATGGCCGCCAACCCACCATATGTAGATATACAAGGTACGTCGTCCTCTGTGTCCTGTGGTGGAGATAGAGTTATATTGATTCACACTTGCTGCGCGGGTGGGTTATAAAGGTGGGTATGGAGCAAATCGGGTGGTGAGTGATGACACATCCGCTTCTCTCGCATGCCGACTTCATCGTTTCAGCCAACCTCGACTCTTGATATAACCGCAAAAGGATGCTCAACAGGCCAACAGCGTCTAGCCGCATTTTATTTTTGTTTTGACTAAGAGGTAGGGACGTGGCATTCCCTGCTCCATGTCCCTCTCCTTGGCTATTTAATCGCTTGCCCCCCCTTGCGTCCTGCAGGCTAGAGACACAGACGGGTCCATATTTCCCGCTAGATTTGCAAGAGCGACGGTTTGACCCGGCCGAGATACGCTCTGCGGGTCTCAGTTGAGAATAGCATCGAGGGATAACCGACGCCGAATAGGGGCGTATTTGTGGCTGGCCACCTGCGTGCAAGACACAATGGTTTCATTCCCTCGGTGGACGCTGTCCAGTGATTTTTTAGATTTTCTCCGGGCCGGGTGAAGACGTGTATCCTGCCCTGTGCCCAAAGATACACGACGGTATAGTAGCCGTCCAGTGGCTCAGAGCAATCCCCAACGGATGCTTCGATGAAGCGAGGGGATAGGTTCAGAACCTTCAGGTACTCCAGAAGCCTGCAATCTTGTCGTTGCAAGGAAATGGGGGGGACGTTGAAAGGAAAGGATTTTGCCCTTCCTCGGTGAATTATACACACTCCGGTGCACCTGCATGCCCCTTTGCTTCCCTGGAACATGCCTATGCCAGGGAACATGATAGCGATAATGACGAAAAACTTCTTCGATTGCTCCACGCAGCTGAGACATGGCGGTTAGGAGCTTGGGCAGGGAGGTATAAAGCCCGATCGGCACGGTCACGACGATTTTTGCGACCCCAAGGCCTCTGGACACATCGCTATACCGATTATCCACAATGCTCCATCAGCCTACCCAATCGTTCCCCACTGTTTGCTCTTATCTAGCCGAAGCCTTTCCCTGCGTCCTTATTCCGACTCATGCTGGTGCGTCACGGCGATGTAGTGGGTGAGGATGCGAGGCGGATGTGGTAGAGAAACGCCTCTCACATCGGTCATTCCCAACACGCCCTACGTACCAAGAGGGCCTAGTGCGCGCATCGTCGGACCACCCCGTTTCGCCAACGACCAAAGGGGTTCCAGTCCCCAATCGTTGGTCCCACCCCGCTTTACCCTTTCCAAGGTTCATTGCGACTCTCTTTTCCCCGGATCCCACATGTTGTTGTTCCTCTCCATCACAGTCGTCATTCACCGGTAGTATCATCGAAACACTACCGGTTTGCTTGGTAGAGCCGTGTTGGATTCGAGCGAAAGTCCCGTCTGAGTACATAAACTCGTGGTCACGGGCTGGTTCGCATTTCTCTACCTCCACGACCACTTCACTGCGGTCCCCCTCCTCTCGTTCCTCACTTCTCAACGATACACCCACTCCCAAAGTGTGCTTTGCCTTCCATCCGATTCTTCGTGCAGTCGCCCACCTCTATCCCTCATTTCACTTATGACTAGCAACATCCCCGTGCGCCCTGTCTCAATGAACACAGTACCCGCGCATGCTGCCTCCCCCGTCTCCCGAATCCCTGCACCAGTGTACGTCCCGTTCGTCTGACCCAGGCAATTTCCTGCCTACTGGACTGACTAACTATCTGCGTCCTCAGTCCTCCTACCACCGACGAGACGCAGACTACCCTCACCTCCCTCCCATCCACCTCCGCGAGCCGTGTTCCCAACCGCAACAGACAAAGCCTGTCCCTGGCCACCGTCCCGCTCCCCCGATTCCAAAACGAGATCGACTCCGTTAACCGGCTCACCAACGGCTGCAAGGCGTTACTCGACTCTCAACCGCTCTCCCCTTTTACGACCATAATTACTCGGATGGCAGGTCTCTTTGGGTTCGGCGCCGGCTCAAGTACAATAGAAGCAGACGCCCCTCCTTCATACGATGATGTGATTGCGGAGGACGCCGGGCTGGCGAAAGACGGTGAATCTCTTCCTTCATATTAGAGATGGTGGGTGTACGGATGAGCTCGCCACTCTATGGAGGGAATCTATGCAGCCTGGGTACGTCCTGCGCTGCCGTCTTTTACACTCTAGCTCATTCCCAGCAGCCTCTCCCGTTTGGCACGCCGCCCTAACGCGGCAGTTGTCGGTCTATCTCTATTCAATATGCTGAAGGTCAACACTAAATATTCCCCAATCGTTCTTTCGATGCCGTATCGTTGCAAGACGTCCCGGACATGCATTTTTTCCTGTACACCACCCGCGGCACCTTCCCCACCCTCCGTCGACCACATCGACCATGAAACCCAGATGGGTGTAATGACGATGTCAGGGACAAGGGTTGGATCCCTTTCATTTCAGGTTTTCTTTTCGGTTGTTCTGTTCTAGTGTTCAACCTTGGCTATCTGGTTATCTTCGGAGGCTAGGTAGTGATCAGGGAATGTACACACGTTTTACTTAGGTTTTACTGCCATGTACGGGTTATTTCGTTTTTACCCAATATAGATCACTGGAATTGGAATTGGAGGCTGGGCCAAGGCCATACTCTAGGCCAGTGGTGCGGGATTTATCATCCGTTGTCATGGAATTGAGGGTGTATGGGTGACCTTAACTAACTTTTGGGAACCTTCACGTCTCAACTCGTGAAGACCCAGCTAATGGGATGAGGGTGACATCGCGATAGTGGCCGACTCACGTTTTGCCTACGAGTTCGTTATTTCGGCGCGGATGGGGCTTTGATAGTAAAGCCACTGCGGGCATCAACGAGTGTACTCCTCGATAGAAAGGCCGCGCTTTAGCTTACAGGGTGTAAAGATCGAGGGACTGGGTTCGCATGGCACAACATGCGGAGTTGGCGTGTCCCGGCTAGATGGGAACTGCCTACGGTGTGATACCGCTTTCTACGATCTCCAAAGACGGTTCGAATGTCAGGGAGACTGCGTGTGAAAGGTGCAGAATTTAAGATCGGGGGCGATCGAGACTAAACGTGTAGCCAGAACGCGCGATGCGTTGTGCACTCCCTCGGTTTCTTTACTTTACCGTGGCAAGGTGAGTCCAGGTTGCCGCATTTGGTCTGGGTGTTGTCAAGTTCACTCTTCTAGGAGCGGCTATGCATCAACGAGAGGACCGGAATTTGATAAGGTGGTCTGGGTGTAGTGCCCACTTGTGGGGTAGAACTCGGAGGGGAGGGAACGGGAACTCGAAGAGATCACGGCAAAGTGGGAGCGTGGGGAGGGATTCGACGAGAGGGTAGTGACGACATGCAGTATAGGCTAGGAAAGGGAGGGGATCATTGCCACGTTATTTCCACTATGGAATCCACCAGGATCCGAGCTTTCGGCCTAACACCTGTTTGCAGGAGAATGGGCATGGACATTCAATGGCATCTTTTGCAACTCGGTTTCCGGATTGAGACCCATTTCTCCAACAGCTTCTGACGAGATTTCGGCATATTGGGATGCTGCGCTAACATACAGATGTCTATTTCCGCACCGCGCACATGCCTATCCTGCCCGATTGACAAGGACCTAGATTTCTACGCCCCCCTCCGATAGAGACAAAACTTTGCAGATAGACTTTTGCTAGTATTTCAAATGCACTCGGGGAGAAATTTCGATTGTCAACATCTAGACTCCCAATAAATCGTGTCAATGCCCGCTTTTACATTACGCGATGAGGAAATTGACGCCCACATCGCGCGACAGAGATGCAGAAATAGCCGCTCGTATATTTCCGTATCAGAGGCTGTTGCAAAAATGGGCCAGGACCCGGAAACCGAGTCACAGGAGTACCCTCCGACTGTCCGTGCAACCGCAGACAGTTGCAATACATTCCGGGCAGAGACACGTGTAGATACACATAATAAAAGAGTTATAGCAGACCAGATGTCTGGTTAGGCGTCTGGGAGTCGATGGGCAAGGAGGAATTGGGTGAATGAGACGTGGTCTGCAGGCGGCAGCACCGCACCGGACGCGACGGATGTGACAATTGACGGGGGCCGGGTGGGTGACAGCACGCACGTGACCCGTTATTCCGCGGGAGAAAGTCTCGTAAACTCCGTCTAACCCAGCTGGAAAGCCAATGAATGTCGTTGCCTGGCTTCGTCGATTCTGTGGGCGTTGATGCACGGATATCGTTGCGGAGGACGTGCTCTGTGCGAACCGACCCTCCGCCAGGTTTGCTCGAGTCCGAATATTTGATCTCGCGGAAACCTTCCGTTGTCGCAAAAGAATGAAGAATAAAAATGCAGGGACGCTTGTGCCAGACGTACCACCCCTGCGGATGCTTATACCCGGGCTAAAGGGGCCTCAAATCGAAATCCCCGGACCTAGTGCCTGCGCCGCTAGAGCCTCGGTAAATAAAAATAAGAGATTCATGGTCCGACGGCGTCCCACATGGCACGTTCTCCGTCAGACATAACGAACCCTCCTGCCTATAAGCTGTCAAGAGGGAGAAAGAAGAGCCTTGGCACCACAGCGAGAACCACGAGCGGTTCGGAGATATGACCCTTGACAATTCCGTGATTTACAAATAGCAAAGTATCATACCCCTGGGCCAGAGAGAGACGGTCTGAAGGGAGAAAGAGGGAGCCAGACGTTTAAATAGCATTCGGCAAATTAAACATCCAACGGTGCGGGGCCGAGGACCGCACGAACACCGGAAGATACAGTATGAACGATTCGGCAGGAAGATAAGCTGCCACGATAAGCGCACGACGCTTCTGTGCTTAATTTCACCTGTGATCGAGCGTGGGGGAAGGGATCAGGCCAAGTTGTTGGGGGCTACTTGGCATCCTGGGTAGGCGTACAAGTGCGTCAGATAGCCAATCACCTCGAAGGAGCTAAGACGAGCGGGAGGGACCACATGACCACTCTTGAGGGATCGAGAGGGTGCGGGCTTTTGTTTCCGCCCGCCGGCAGCGTGTCTGCTGAGTGTGCGCTTTCTAAAAGCCAAAGGTTCTAGAAAACCCGCGAAACCACATACCACGTGGATGACAGCCAGGTATATATATACGCCTCATTTGGCGGGTAGGATACAGGAGTATGATTTCGCTTGGATCCGCTGGTAGTTGGGTCGAGCGTAGCTAGACAATGGTCGTTGAACGTGCATACTTCGTAGGTCGTGATGCGTTGCGTAGTGACAGCAGGATAAATTAGACTGTCGGAAGAGGCAATTTTTGAGTATTCAATGAGGGTGTATATAAAGAGGTAAAGAAGACGTACGGATGTAGATCCCCATGGGTCAGGTTTGTGGTCGTAGCACCACCAATTCGACGGTAAGTGTAGAGGACACATCAAAGAGAAGTCGCTGGTATTCGTCGGAGTTGAATAAGGAGAGAGCCGAGGAGATTGATGAGAAGATAACTCGCGAGAAGGCTGAGGTAGACGCGCACCTCGTTGGGGCGTGGTAGAGGGCTCAGTGGGTGTGTATTCATGCCCCTCTCAACCACCCATAGTAAAGGTACGTCGCCCAGGCAAAGCTCAAATGGTATGTGGACTAGATAACAAGCATCCTCGTTTCGCTGAAACGAGGTCGTGTTATATTCAGAAAAACGATGGGATTGTAATCCAAACCAGCGGATTGATGACAGATCCTCGGTATCGGTGGTGCAGGCCCCAAGCGTCGTATATATAGGTATGGTACGGCGTTCCACTTTCCGGGTGGTGGAGCTGGAGTCACAGTGGTTTGTGCTTGCCGCGCAGGTGCGTTATAAGGTGCGTTTGAAGACGAAACTGTTGGGTGGTGGGTTCATCAAACAGGTCCCTCGTCCAAACTCTAACCGTCCTTTGAGCTGACTTCGACTTTTGGTATGACCACAAAGCATCGCTCGACATGGTTAGCGGTTCTTGGTCGCAATTTTTGGCCAAGGGATAGGGACATGGCTCTTGAACGCCATTTCGCCTCTCCCTGGTCTATTTATCATTTTTTTTCTTTGGTGACCACAGGCCAAAGACATATATTCGAGCCCATCTCTCTCGCTGGTTTCGCGAGCGTTATGGCTTGGTCCAACTGGGAAATGCCGTCGTGGGCCTCAGTCGAGGATAACATCGAGGGACTAGGGCACGACGGCCGAATAAGGCCCTAATCGTGTCTGTTCAGCTGCGTGCAAGATGCAGTGGTGTCAAACTCCTGTCATGCCCTCAGTGGATGATATCCAATGAATTTACAGGGATTTGGGGGCCAGGTGAAGGCGTGTCTGTTGCCCTATGTCCAATAACGCCACTGTACACGATGCAAAGATAACCATCCGGTGGTTCAGAGCGATCCAGTAGGCCTGCTCCTCGAAATCGCGGTATCGATGAAGCTTTGGGGGGGCATTGTGGAGTCATGGGACGCTCGGAGAGTCCCATCCTTGTCTTTTGGGAGGAAAGGGGGACTCTGGATGGAAAGGAAGACATTGCCCTCCATCGATAAAGTAGGCCTGGCCGTGGCCCTGCTTCCCATGACACATGCCTCCGCTCCGGGCAATATGATAGCCAGAATGACGGAAGAATCGCCAGGAGACGGCGAAGCTGTGGTTAGGGGTGTACGATATAAAGGCTAGCTGTCAACGTTCTGCCCGTCTTGACTCCTTTGCTCAGTGCTCTCAAGGCCTCCGCATCGTCTTCACTGGAACGAAACCATCCCATCACAACATTTGGCCTGCCCGCACGGTCACTGCCCTCTCTTCGCTATCCCTTAGCCTCTGGCCTTCCCGTCAACTCCGTTTGTGCTTGTGATGGCGTTCTTCTGTCGTCGTGGTACAGAGGCGGTGGCGAGCGACCGAATGGGTCACCCTTGCACGGGCAATCCCAAATCGCGATTAACGACCTCAGTGTCGGTATCGTCTGGTACCTTCGTCCCATCATGATCCTGCAATCGATCTCCTCGCCCAGTTGACACAACTTCCTGCTTATTACCCGGCCCGACAGTTTGTCACCGCTCTCAACCCGGGCCTGCACACCGGCCAGCCCCTCCCTTCACACCATCATGCAGTCGAACGTACTTCTCCTTACATGGTCGGGTTGATTGTTCCAGCTTTGTCGCCGCTGAACGGACATTTCTACCCAGTCCGGCCGAGTATAAGATCGTGCGTGTGGGCTTGGACCACCCTCCTCAACCACCATCAACCCTCTTCCCCCCTTCCCCCCAGTTATGCAACCCAGCCCTAAAGTACGCACCCTTTCTCGTTCGATTATCGGCTCTCTCCCTCGGTGCCAACGCTGATTTCGTTTGTGACTGACGCTCTGTAGCCAGCCATCAGGATGAACGCACCTCATGCCATGTCCCCCATCGATCAAACGCCTGCTATAGGGTACGTCTCGTATCTCGGTAGCACCTAACTAGTAGGCCAACCTCCTGCCCGTGTCCAGCTCTCCAGCACCCAGCAATCCAGAGGCGATCCACCTTCCTTCCTCCTCAGCCCGTATCACCAGTCGTGCTAGTCTCGCCCTTGCTACCGTCCCGCCCCCTCAAATCCAAAATGGGATCGCGACTGTGGATCGAATCGTCAACAGCTGCAAGGCGATGCTCAATGCTCACCCACTTTTGCCTTTCACGAACATCGTTATTCGCGCAGTAGGGCTACTTGGTGGCCTCGTCTCTACCACTGAAGCCGACATGCCCCCTTCCTACGACTCTGTGGTAGACAAGGAGGACGATGTCCCTCCTCCCTATTGATAATCCCATGTAACTGGGTACGTCTGGCGTTATAAAATCTCACTTCCTGGAGCTCACTCTCTCGCAGCTCCTGCGTTCGGCGATTTTTGTTTCCTAGCGTGGTGGCCTCAAGCCTTTTTCAACTCAACTATTAACACTAAGCTGAAACTCACCGTCTGGGAATCTCCAAAGATGTTCAACACCAAGTCGATAGGACGCGCGTCCCCTCTTCATGCCGACACATAACGCGGCTGCACATGCGGCACACCACCCGCAGCATCCCCATGCCCACCGTCTACCACATCCACTCCCCCATCGACCACCACCACCTCTTTAACCCATTTAAGTGAAATGACAAGGGCCGCTAGGGTCGGCTTCAGGATCTGTCGGATCTATACCACATTTGCGTACCATCACCCTTGGTTATTTTGCGAAATCTGATGTGGTTCTGCTACTCCTATTTTTTTCTCTCAGTCTGGCTTCTCTCATGTATATACTGTCGTCGACATGTCTTATAGTACATATGCAATTTCATGCGCTACCGTCACCATTGGATTTCAGCATCCTAAGGCGAGTCTAACCTTTCCCGCCGGTGATCTGTTGCTATGCAGTGGCAGTGGACAAGGAGCAGCCCTTCCCTCGGCTCGTAAATAAAATCGATCCAAGAGATAGGTGACAGGCAAAGGAGTGACAATGAGTGGTTCGTATCTACCCTACGGGAACAATTGGATCGTCAGAATCCCCTTTTGGATATATCACAGCCTGGTTCGGGAGTCTGAGGTTGGTAATGAGATGTTTGGCTCCGTAGGCCTAAACATGCACCCGGAAACTCATATCCATTGGGCTGGAACAAACCTACTAGACGGAATGCTAGCCGCACCGTTTTGGGGAGGCGCCGTGCACATTGGATACTGCAGTGAGTAACAGGCAAATGTGTGAGGTCGAGAGCACCAGGCGATCGAGGCGCTGGCAGCGCTCCAGATGCAAGGTATGAAGTCTTGGATTACGCTTTCCCTCTTTACAGCTGACCGTTGGGGAGAAGCATTAATGCTAGACGGAGGGCAGCAATCCAGGCTGACGTTCTCGATGAGGTTAATGTTGGCTCATCTATCCCGTTCAAGGCGTTGCTATGTACTACTTACAAGCGAGAGAGAACTAGGCCTGTTGATAAGGGGGTCTGGTGTGTTCTCGCTGCTGTGACCCGTGGGAAATGTAGAAAAGAGAAGTTGAAGCAGGCAATCCTTACGTGGTTGGGCTTCTCCCGGGCGACAACAGAGTGTCCGAGTCCTGCTTTTCCCCTCTCCTCCCCCCAGGCCGCGTTCCCAACCACAGCCCGCATATACACCGCTTCTACGAGGACTTTACGACCGGCAGTTGCTCAGTCGATGTTGGCCTGGACCTTTCCGTTTTGAAAGCCGGTGCTTCCCATCCGCCCAACACCCCACTCGCTGCTCGGCATGTTTCCCGGGCTGGAAGCGAGTATCCATCACCATGCCGCAAGCCAATGTCGCTCAAAGGAGGCGGCACCTAGACTCTTACAAAAAAAGTGCCATTCGCCGTATCAGGGTGATCTACCCTCCAGGCTTGGCTGGAATTGTCGGAGCCGAGAGGAGGCAGGGATTCCAATTGACTATGCTGGAACAACAACTCTACACGTGTTGCAGATCCAGCCCATACGCCTCTCGTCAATCGGAATCTTGTCCAGTCCGCACGTCTCGACTCTTCGTCACTCGATGTTTCGATGGGTTCAAAACCCAGAACAATACCCACTCCGATACGGGATGCGACCATGTGTTACACTGGCCTCGGATAACACTTTTGGAATTGGGTGGCGTCAGTCGGTCTGCAAAAGCGGTCCTTCTACCTTATCGGTCCGATGTCAACTTCTCATCACCCCTGTTTCTGGCGAGGAGTTGGGATATATACAACGGGCACAACAGTCACACCAAGTCATAATTCGCTCGATCCTCACCTCCCCCATCTCTCATCCTCGATGTATGCGCGAGAACTGCCGTGTTCTGCTTATCTGAACCGCGGTAATGCCGAAGATGCTCACGTACTCTCAACCAACCTTGCCCTTTTCCCCGACGTTCGCTTTACAAGACGGTTTCGGGACGTGGTCAAGATCACTCATGAGGACATCCGAAATGCACGTTTCAAGGTACATGCATCTTGTAAACATTGAACAGGTCTTCTTGGGAAGTGTCACCGTACTCTGCAGTGCTTATGGCCTCACTCACCGACAGACTATCGCTATCTTTACCGAGGGGCTCATGACTTGTAGAGCTAGCTCCAGGCACTACCTCCGTTGGGGTCGCCATTGTTGACACTTTGCAAGAATTTCTCAGCACATACGTCATCACTTGCACGCTGCACATCACTACGTTGCACATCACCACGACGCACGACCGGGGGGCCACAGGCCGCAAGCACCGAATTTGTGATAAGATTAGGGTGCAGCATTTTGTTATGCGGACCTTGCTGCTCGGAGCGCCTAACACCGCTCTGACTCTGTTTGAGGGTTCGTTGGTCCCTCGAAGCCCTCCCCATCTAGATTAGAATAGCGGTGTAATGTTTGGCCGAGATGGTGCTGAATCCATCCAACATCACAGCGCCAGGGTCGGAGGGCACTTCTTGCGAGAGGTCGACAATGTCGATCAGGTGCGGCCTATTGCTATCTTAGGTAATCTCCGCTCTGTACCCAACGAGGACCTTGTACACTCCTCTCAGTTTTATCGAACACGGCGTGTTTTCGTGTGTGGATCAATAGAGGGGTGTGATCCCGACAAAGTTCGGGTGACGCGTATAAAATACAGTCCCCATTGTGGATCTCTCGTCTCCTTGACGAACCACCCACCCTTTCCCCTCCACCGTCCCTTGGTCATCCATCGCGTCAACAATGACTGTCACCCCTTCTTCGATTTTAATCACGCCTACCACCCAGGACACTAGCATCCATCTGTCCGTTGGACAGATTACCGGCTTCATCGTTGTTACTAGTGAGTCGTCTCTGATGCACTCCTGGGAGATGCTCATCCCTGCTGATTGACCACGGCCCATCTCGTCGTCCAGTCATCGGCTTGACGTTCATTGTATGGGGGCTGTATGGGGCCCCTTTCTGCACCCAAATTCGTTCCAGTTCGTGTCAGTCTGCGGTCGAATACTTCTCAGGCAGTGCCAACGTCTAACATCTATTACATCTCAGATAACGTGTTTAGTCTCTGCCGTCTGGAAGAAGGGACAGGAGGGCTTCCATCAACATACCAAGGGCACAATGTCACAATCCAGGCCTTCGCCTCGTCGGACACCCTCGTCCAACACCCTCCGTCGCTGGCATTACCCCCTTCCGCCGTGCTTCGTGTCTCCAAGGACATCGACAAAGTCTCGACGATGCACTGACGTCTTGGAGGGGCGCCGGACGTGTCAATCCCAAACACACCCTCCGTCACGCTCCTTGGTGGCGTCCTCTTCCACCGAACCTCCTCTCCTCCCGTGCACTTTCCCCTACCAACGTACCCGTAGTCCTCTCCCGCATCTCCCAGCATAATTTTCATGTCGTTTATATTTCTATCGTATGTCATACCGGTTAGGCGCTTCCAAACCGTGCTGTCGTACGTCTGTGCCTTCGTCTTTGTTGTGTATCTGCTGTATCGCTTTTCGAATGGCTATGCCTTTTGCTGTTGTGGAAAGTGGGTTGTGTCGCTCCTAGGGGTTGGTCTGAGTGGTTTGTACACACTCGATCCTGGAACTCGGCCCTCGGACACGCTCAGGCCCTCGGGCACTGCAATGCTTATATCGATGCAAGGTTTGAAAGTAGTAAGATTGTTCACAACAAAATCGTCTTAACTTTGGGGGCTTTTGTTTGTTCCCTGAGCTGTAGATATGCGTGATTCGCTGTGATGGCCGAGGCCCTGCTTCTAGGTGGAAATGGGGTGAAGGGCAAGCGCATACAAGACAACATTACGCACTTGAGAGCCTCCCTGCTTACTGTGGTTGTGCCACTACCTGTTGAGAAATGAGCTTCGTTCCCGCGGAATTCGCGCTTCTCTTGGCATATGGGTCGTCGACAGACACGATCATTGCTCTGAGTACGTCACAATCGCGCAATATCGGGGCTCAGCAGTGAATAGAGAACCTTGAGCCTCAGGTAACCGAGTCTTCACGTCACGAAGCCCTGCAGTCGCTGGGATGAATCTTCGCGTGTCCGGCGATGCATATATCGAATATCACGTGATCAGCGTAGAACAAGCTCGTCGGGTTCGGGGCTGTGAAAAAAGATCAACGACCTCCCCTACAAAAGGCTGGGCTACTCAGCATGAGCCCCTCGTCCTCTCTTTTCCGTCTAAACCGTATCTCTCACCTCAACACAATCTCATAACGCCATGACCACATCATCCGATTCTGGTGTCTCGTATGGGGTCCGCACCGTTGGCTCAACTCTCGGTCTAATCGTCATCTTCAGTGAGTGAATCGAAGAATCGGACCTTGTTCTCCCGTCCGAGGTTAATTACGTCGGAACCGCCCGACCTAGTCTCCGTCGTCTGGCTCTACATCACCTTCGCCCGTGGTGGACGGCTTCACATCGCATTCACCCCCATCGCGGAGGTGTACAGGAAGCTTGTGGAGAGGATGAAGAATCTACGGGGCAAGCCTGTCGACGTCGTCTTACCTCATTTCCGCCCACCTATGCACCCCAATGCCTCTGCAGCGACGGTGGTCGACTCGCTGCATAGTACGACGTCCACCCTCTGCGGTCCATCCACTACCACACACGACATCCCCCACTCTCCAAGCCCTCCTACTCTCCCGACTCCCGCCCACGTCTCAGGTGGAAGGCCTTCCACAGGATACCAATCTTGACTGGTCGCCCCTGAGGTCCCACCTGCCCGGTTTGGCATTGCGTCATTGGGCGATGTCTGTTTCTTCAGCTTTCATCTCATGGACTCTTTATCTTTCCTTCGCTGTTTGATGTGTTTGTATGCCTCTTTTTCAGTGTCGGTGTCATCGCCCGATGCTCCTCATCGGCGCTAGTCCCACCACACGTACACATTCCGCGCATGTTTCCCTTCTCTCCCGCTTCTCGTCCTTCTCCATACGGTTTACCTTTTAGACACCTCGCGCGGACACATTTACACCAGATATGCTGGAACGCTGCACGACCGATGTACTCCTTTCGTGTCGTCACTGTTTTATAGCCACTGTCTGCCTTCACCGTCTTTGTCACTTCAATGCGTTTCACTAGATCATCTCTGTTCACATTCCTCTGTTACCTTATTTTCTCCGTTACTGTGCAAGTAAACCAGGCAAACATGGCGAGCCTCTACTTCAGGCAACTTGGTGTGAACGCCCGGGTTTGGTACCCTAGGAAGCACATTTCAACAAATACGTCATGTTAGTAGCAAGGAGGTGAGTCGTGTTTCGGGGATTGCTCTACTGGTTCTCGCCAAGGTAGAGAGCGTACCGCCCCTGGCTGACAGTCTAAACTCTCTTAATCCCTCAGAGTTTTTGCGGTACCTATCGCAAGCAACCCGGTTCATATAGTAGCCCGGCAAATTCAGCACAATAACTGGGTTCAGGATGTCACTAGTCACGCCGGACACCACTGAAAGGCAAAGATGAGTGAGCCTAATGTATATTTGGGGTGCGTTTGACAGCCCAGATGTACTCGATTCTCCGGATATTAGCGGTATACTCCCAGACCCATGTTGATACACGACCGAGCTGTTCACAAAGCTCGAAAAATCGGACTGCTGGTGTCGAACAATCCTTGTCTACAGGCTGCTCTTGAACATTTCAGCGAAGAAATCACCAACAAGAATACACATCCGACTAGCCCCATGCGCAGTAACTGATGCTGTGAACACTCACCACGTGCATGCGAGTGGTCCTGTAACCACCGTCCATACGCAATAGGACTCAATCTCCGGTGATGAAATCCTTGTCAGCGCTGATTCTCTTGCCACGAACGACATCGCCAGGAAGAAGGCCGGTGAAGGTAGTTGACGCTCGGACGTCGGTGGAAGTTGACCCGCCGTTGTAAAACGACCTTTAGTACAAACCCCCGAAAACGTGTCTCACAAACTTTTTGACCCCTGACAGTCCGATCATCATCATCCAATGATCTCTCACTGCTAGCTCTAACAATGTCGTCTTCCGTTCCCGTCATCAACCGGCTATTCACGAACTCCAGGACCGGGTTGAATTCCTGCTTGTCTCGAGTTCCGTCAATTTCGTCTAGCACCTCGATGCAATAACCGAGTGGGTTTTGACCTTCGGAGGCACCACGCAGTTGTGGAACGATCTTGAAGATAGGCTCCGGACGCGTCAGTGCGTCGATATCCTTGAGACGTTCTTTGACGATGGCATAACAAGGGAAGTGGAGGTGTTGAGCGGACCATATCTAGAGGACAAGAAGGAATGATGTAGAGTAGGCGAGTGCAAATGAGCAAAATAGATGAAAATGCGGGCCAAGCGACGAGGGTCAGCAGATTCCGCTGGGACGGAAAGCATGACATGACGTACTTTCAGACGCCGAGAACTCAGGCAGAAACCGAACCACTCGACAACCTTTCGGCCTAAAAGTGGAAAGATAAACCGCACCGAGCTCTCAAAAGTTGCGTAAAGCAGTGACCGGGGTCCGTCTCACGGTGACCTGGCCGCGTTCAAAACTATCATCTCTACATCTCCACCTGGTCCCGCCCGTCTTATAAGTCACCCACATCACCATGTAGAAGAGGTCCGCAACCCCTTGACCCCCTCTTGCCTCCCAGTCACTACTAGTAGCATCCCCACAAACCATACCATCACCAGAGACACTCTATCCTTAACCCATGCCCTCCGTGATCAGCAAGGTCGTCATAGATCTAGGTCGGTCGTCGCCGCAAAATCCTGGTTCTGGTCCTTGACGTTGACCACAACTCACAGTTGACTTCATCGTAAACGCAGTAACACTCCTGAGGGATAGGCTAACATGGAAGCATGTACGGGAGGTTGCGAAACGTGTCCTTGCCAAGGGCAGAGAGCTAGCCGTCGTTTGGAACGAACGACCTCGGCCGACATCATGGGACCCCTTAACTCTTATCATATTCCTTCGTCACTCCTACCCTGTAGGATCGAGTGTTGACTCCCAAGTAGAAGCTTGAAACTCGACCAAGACGCATGAAGAGGGGGATTTTCCGTTCAGAATGCACTGCCACCCGCAACCGTCACCAATCTCAAATAACTCTCTTGATCTCTTGCTTTCATACGTGTTCTCAATTTTATACTCATCCTCTATATGCCTTAAGCTTCTTTCTCGCCTGGGCTTTTAACCGGTGTCACCTTCTCTTCTTGTACTAAACCACAAGGCTGCATCTCTTGTACCATCTGACTCCAGTCCAATTGCGTAGTAAAGTGCGGGGGTATGTAGACATGGGCTTGTGTATTATTTAGGAACTATGGGTTTACTTTTAGCTTCCCGTGTGGTAGTAAGGGGGAGGCCAATCGCTCCAGTTTCGTATCATTATCTTATCTCAAATCTTATCGCCCTGCAATCTTATCTTCTTCCCCACGTAATTTACCACAGCTACCAAATATGTCCAACGGAAGTTGCCATTCAATTTCGGCGTTCGACCCCCACCGGGACCAAAGAGAGGTGCAATCGCAAACCAGTCTCGAGGAATTCAAGGGTCCTGCTCGTGTCTCCGCATAGGGTTGGTGTTCGGATGGTTCATGTGACGGGTCCAACGACAGGTTTAGTGTTAGGGAGTACTGGTGGTATCACACTATACGGAGGTGAGGGACTAATGAGGAAAAACGATAAAGATTAGATCCCGGTGGGAATGATCCCGAGCGGATGATTTTAATTCCAAACCTGACCAGTTGCACTCAGCGTGTATAAACGAGCTTATTTGGTTATATACCTATGCCTAGCGCCCGGTTTCAGGGCGAATTCGAGCCGCTGTCCTGGCACACGACATTCCACCCAACCTCTGTCACCGCCTTTTTGTGTCCGTGAGGCAAGTCCACCTTCAGACACACCATTTATTCATCCCCCTGACGCCCCTGCCTTGTGTTGTAGTGTGCAAAGGGGGTATCACCACCCTTCAGCTTGGTGACAAGCAACCCTCTGTATATCCGAGAAAACTCGCAGAAGGGCACGGCATTTTGAACCCGCAAATCTCGCCAATGAGCGGCCTCCACTGAATTTCTCCCAACCCTACATACATGCGCTCATCATTTAAATCCAGGCTGCAATCTCTCAGCCTCCCATCCTCGCTCGTCCCAAATCAACCCCTTGTGCTTCTACCATTGACGACGCTCTTCATACCGTCATGGCCGCCGTAATTAGCAAGATCCTCGAGAGTACAGGTTCGTAGCCGCTTCAACACGCCTACGGACAAGTCTCGACCGTTGGTTATCGACAGGACACGTCATCAAGCCTGTCGCGAGCGCTGCTGCCCGCCTGAACAGTGCTCTGACATGGAGACGCGCATCAGACGTTTTTGGCCTTGTTCGTACAAGGTACCGAGAGCTAGTCGTCGTCTGGAACGAACGGTCCCGACAAACATCGGGACGCTCTTCTGCTAGCGGGAGCGTGCCTACCAACACCAACGAAGGTCGCCGTTCACCCCTCGGGGTGTCACTGTGTGGCACCTACCCTCAAAGGTCGCATGTCGAGGATGACCTCGAACACCCGAGCACCCACAACCCAGGAGAGGAGGTGGAGCAGTAGTGTGTGGCAACCCCCATGTCGCATTTCATAGTTCCGTCTGCTTTCCTCCTCGCCTTGTAGATCTCTGATGACACGTTATACCCATAAAATTGAAACGGAATTAGTTGCGTCTTGTATCATGTAGGCTCGAGTCGAGTAGGAAAGTTGTTGTTTATGTGCAGGATGTACATCAAGTTGTTTGCAACGTCCGTCTCGCCTGGCGACCCTCAAAGTGGAAGATCAGTTGTGGTACGCGCCACTGGCAAAGGCACTAGTACAAACTGTGTGGTGAATTTGGGGGACTCGCAAACGTACGCCTGGATCCTGACCATATGACGTTATTAGTCGCTCAAAGCCCAGCCGATGGATGCTGTGTATGAGAATAGGATGGATTCGGGCAAGTCGACACATGCAATTTCCCTTTCCGGAAAATCCAGGTGTAAATACCCAATCCAGCCAAGTCCCGGTTCAGGGTTTGAATTTTTTGACCAACTTGCCAAACTCACCGCCGAGCTGCGCCAGCCGTATGGCATGTGAAGTGGCATCGAGACTCGGATCAACAGGACTTGGTGAGGGACCGTGTTCCAAGGTATCAGAGACACAGTCTGGGATAAAATTTTGAGCGCCACCGCCCAAGTTCTAGAGCTTTACATTGCGAGTACGTGCCGATGTTGCGAAGGCGGTTCAGTCCCTGGTGATGTGTGACCAGAGAGTTTCGAAACTATTGGCACGAGACATTCTGTGGCGGATAGCACCGCATGTGGTGAGGGCAGGATAGCAGGAGTCTTCGTACGATTGGTAACCAGCAGCGTGACCATTTGTCCGCTGAAGCATGGAGAGGAAGGTGGGTGCGCCGCAGCGAGGTCGACAGTTTGAGAGATGCCATACACGGTCCTACAACCGAAGCCAAGTCCCAGAAAGGTGAGCAGCATAGCTCCGTCGTTATTTCGGTGGTCGGAATACAACGTCGGAGGTACAACCTTTCGAGCACGGCCTAGTGGAATTGGTCGACGTTAACGCTGAAGAAGACATAATTATGAGGTGTCGGAAACGGAGATTTGGCAACGCTTGCATGATATGCTAATGGCACAGCTCTTCATGGGGAGGGGAAATGTCGCCTTCATCATCAGATCACAAACAATAAAAGCTGGAACCGTTGATAACCGTGTGTGATAGCATGTCAGATAGGACGAGAACATAGCCAACAATAAAATACGCTCATTATCATGTTGTAGTGGTTGACGGAGGGATAGTCGTGGAACATCGTGTGTCCAGCGGTTGAGTGAATTGTAGGACTGTCCAACGTCCTCTCACGACCAACGTCCCCTCACGAAGGAAGCTAACCACGTCTAGACCTCTTACCAGATACCAAGCACCGGCCTTCCACAATGATATTTATAATCGCTCGGTCGGTGAGTACAGCGCCGCAGCGACGCGGAGGTTTTGACCTCGTTTGGGTAGTTGTTGTTGGTTGTTTGACCATGCATCGGGACTCGCATTGCCTTTGATTTGTATCACTGGAAGCCAATGCGTACAGTGGACTCGCAGATATGACAAGGGACGGAAGTTATAAGACCGACGCCTTTCCTTTTGCTTCGGCCTTGTGTTTTCCGTGTGGCGTACCCCAAGGACTGCCGGGCGACTCGATTTTCCAGCAGTCCCCAGTCCATTCATTATTATGCAGGGCAATTACCTTGCTATGAGAGCAAAACTCGGCTCGTGCCAGAGGCGCAAAGCCCAGTGGCGGATGCTGATTTTGACTGCCACCTCAGAGGTCCGGCCTGCCCGGTTCGGTCGCCGGTGCTGTGCAGGGGGGCTGTTCAGCCACTTCAACACTCTGGGCATATTCCCCTTCATCTTACTGGTGAATATTGCGCTCGGATGACCTCGGCTTTCTTTGATTCTTTGCACATTCGATGTCATCCAGCCAATCAGCTCAATTTCCGCCTAACACTGGGATCCTCGGCTTTTCCCCTCTTCGCTGCGTTATCCGCCACCCCTTCTGGTTAATGCCTTCGAGCGAGAAGTGGTTGACCGGCGGTTGTTCACCGCCTGTGCACGTACCGCACGTACCGTTCGTGCCTGTGCTCCTTGCTCCAGCGCCACATTCTCTCCTCACAGGACAATGGACATTTTACTCACCTCACGAGTTATGTGGGCAATGCTCCGCAAACGGCCACGGTCAACCCACGCATTTCGGTGGCGGTCGTTTCCGTACCGTTTCGGTGACTTCATTATTGTCACACTGAGCTGGATTGCGATTTCCTCAATTCCCGGTTATCTTACAGGTCAAGCCGGCCTTGGTGATGGCTACTAGGTCTTGGCTGATGACTATTTGCCTCACCACATATCTCAAATCCACGGTGATATATTGTGTGTAACACGTACCTCGCACGATGTACATAAAGTTTGTGCTTTTACGCTCGAATATCACATAGCCATCGGCATCATGGCGTCAACTTCACCTTGGGGGTATGGTCTATCCATCAATATTTGTTCTTGGTGTGCAATGGAAGCCTTGTCATATTCTATTCCGGAATGTTCTCGACACGGGGCATTGCTCACTCATGCAATACATGGGTAGGTGAAATTCCTAGTCAATTTCCGGACAAATGTGCCTGTCCGGGGTGTTACTTCCCAGGGTCAATGTCTCGTGCTCCGGTTGCACCAGAAAAGCGGGTATTGGAGCCACGGCAATCGCGCGTTGCCATATGTTTTTTGGGTAGAGCGCGGATCTAGCTGAGAATTTTGGGGACTTTCAGAGATAGTTGGCACTCACAATCTGAAACATTACGATCGGATATTAACGGACAAAGGCTAACTTAGAACCTTAACGTTAGAAACACTAACGGAGTGCTCCATGGCTAGGTAAATCACCCGTTGAGGTGCCAGTGTGACATGAATTGAGGAAATAGACGACTGTGGATGAGACTTCTTTAGATGAGACGCTACATATGTTGAATGGACCAGTTGGGGAGAGGTAATCCGTCTGGGGACATGCGCTTTAACGTGGACCATGGGTGGATCCGAGTCAATTGTCGTAACCGAAGTGAAGGTGAAGTGCGGGCAAGGGTGCGGATATTGATGTGGGAGGATGGGAAGAGAATAAGCAAGCCACTTGTCGATATTGGTTTACCTTGTGGGAATTACAAGTGATCAATTTGACTCGGGAAGATGGAACTTTCCACGCGGGAACATCCCAAAATGGAAATTGAAGAATTTCGCCAACGTCTTGCACGCATGCATGGCACCACCTCCTGCATTGTCCTGTGACATGTATAGAGCTCGTTATACTTACCGCACACCCCCATTGTATACACAGGGATCTCCTCTAATCTCCTTGTATTTCCGTTTTACTCGGGTCATGTTCAAAGGCCCCCTGTGCCTACGCAACCTTTCTTGCGACTCTAACGTAAGTCCACTAGAATATTTGCATGGTATACCGAACCCCTGTGGGGTTTTGACGAGAGGGCACGGGGAACTCACCATTGAATTGCTGTTGCGCGCTGCACTTGTTTATCGGGAACGACGAGGTTCCTTCTGCTGCGTGGGAGGCACAAAGGTGAGCACAGCCACCGACGTCACCAATTGGATGAACGGAACGCGGCGGAGCGGTGGTCCAAATCTCGTGTTCGGCTCGGATACGGCCGGGAAGCGCCCATGCCTCAACCCAAGCAGCGTAACAACGGGGTGATCAAGTCGAATCGCAGGCCTGTGTCCGATCGCTGTGGGAAACCAAAATTCTCTCGTCAAGTCGAGTTCCACCACCACTCGGATCATATGGTATCCGTTGAAAAACCTGCTCAGCAGCGTTGTGGAACAACAGAAATAGCTTTATTTTACATTTGTTTCATTCCGAGCCACACCACATAGGAATAATTTCCGAGACACCCTGGTTCGAGTTGGGTTCACCGCTCTATAACGTTGCCATCTGTTGCCACGCACACGATATGAGACAATGTAACGAAGCTGAAATTGCTTTGGAGTGCTAAGAACGCTGGCAGGGTGGTCGTATCGTATGACATCGTTTTACCTTTTGCGGAAATACTCAGGGAGCCGACCGAGTATCTGCTCGTCACACAAGTTTATTGGGGTTATTACGCCGATTATCCTGACAATCTAGGGCGCAACCTTCCACTGTGACACGGCGAATCACTACTGAGCCCGGGCCTCGTGATCTGTATCTTCGAATCGGAGTCTCTGGAAGTTCTACCATCAGATCTCGATTTTGGTTCCACGAGCTTGAACGTGTTGTTGAGGTGATAAAGTTAACGGCGCCATGTTTCTGTGCTTTAAAACTGGTCTGCTGCGTCTCCCTCCTACTCTCAACCGCTCCTTGTACCACTCCCATCGTCACCCGAACTACACTACAGCCTATCATGCCTTCCGCTAACAAACTCGTTACGAATCTCGGTTCGTTACTATCACCCCACATCGGTTGACATACTCCTAACATTGATATTTGACAGCACGCGCCATTGAATGGCTTTCCAGCGCTGCTGCATACCTTAGCACCAAGCTGACATGGACGCACGCATTGGACGTTGCTGGACTTGTCTTGGAAAGATACAGAGAACTTGTCGCCGTCTGGAACGAGCGGCCGGGGACGACATGGCATCCTTTTGCCTAGGGAAACGGTCCTACCCGCACCAGCTGAGGTCTCGGTCTAGCCGATTCCTCAAGATCCCGTTGTGCGGCTAGCTGGGCTCGTGTGGAATCCGAAGAAAGGCGCGAATGGGGAGAAGCGCTACCCAATCTCTATGGACCTCCAAACCACATTCCTTTTCGTCTCGCATGCATCAGATTCTCTCTCGCCTAGACCCCTTGTGACACTTATACCCATAGGGAGGAACTGGAAGGCATCTCGTATCATTTGGGCTCGAGTCGAGTAGTGAATCTGTTTTTCTATGTACTTTATGTGGAGCCATTATATATGTGATATGCAAGAATCACGGTCTTGTGGCGACTTCAGTCAGACTTGAAATGTGAAAGTTGGCCCTTTGAAAGCGGCACGTGATGGCTCCCTCGATATGGTCTCATTCGGTGTTCTAATATCTTGTCACATCGGGCGGGCGGCCCGAGCGAAGCGCGCCAGCATAATCCGACGGTAGCGCTCATTCCCATATAAAAGCAAGTATTAGCTTATCGGCTCCCGTCACGATTAGTAGGCTCAAAACAAGTTCTCTTTTGCGTCGCTATATTCGGTGGTTCGTGTAGGATTTGAGCGTTACAATCGGCTCACAACCGACTTCGTGGCCCTGCTCGTCCACATCGTCGTGAACAAGTACGGAAATACGAATCATGGAGCAGATAAACCACGTGACACTGTCTACTGGTCCTTTAGCGAGTCTTCCGTTCTTCCTCCGAGAGCCGTTCCCTGTGCTCTCAGTGAATCCCAAAACGCCACCCATCCCCGCTCAAACTCATCCCTTCCAAACCGTTCAACAGCTCGAGTCCTGGCCCTCTCTCGCATGTCCATAATATCACTTGCGTTGGTTTCCACGAAAATGTTTGCTAGAGCTGTGGCATATGATTCGGACGAGGTAGCGTGGTACCCTGTTGGGAGGGTCAATCCGGCGCTTTGTGAGTGGTAGGGGAGTACGATGTCCAGCTTGGGTCCTCCCGAGTCGTGCACCAGAGGGATCAAACCCGAGGCCTAGATACATTACGTCATAAGCGCCAAGGTACCATAGTCAATAAAAAGCAAGACTCGCCATATATTCGACGATGTTGATACCGAAATGCTCATCGACCATCGTACTGATCCCAACCGACGACCGTGCGAGCCAGTTCAAGAGGGTTGAATAGGGGGCGTTTGTAACGAACTCGACATTTGCCTGTTTCGACAAGTTCAGACGTCGACTGATTGCCCTAAGCGTGAATGACGAACCTCCAGACCCAACTCCTCGGTCAGACGTTTGAGAATCTCGACCCGTTTCTCGTCCTCTTCGGTCCTGCAGCCTCCAAGTAGCACCAGCCGTACGGCGTCTGAACCGTTCCTTAGATTCGGATGTTGGGTTAGCAGCGAGTGGAAAGCACGGATCTGCACTTCGTGTTCCTTCTCCGGTCTGACAAAAGAGTGGTCAATGCGACAGTACCCCGCTGGTATCAGGAACAAACTCACCGGAACTGGGCGACGCTCAGAATCACCCGCTCTCGACCTTGTAGAGGGAACTCCCGTAGCTTATCCATGTGACACGGTGGGTAAACAATCTCCACGCCGCTGGTCTTGCCCGGGGCTGTCTTCCCGAGTCGCTTGCGAGCGGAATTTATCAGAGAGTCGATATGAGATTTAGTCCATGAAGAGTTGACAACGATGGTATCTGCCTGAAGGAGCGAAGTGGAATACAAGAATGCGAATATGCGGTAGTAGCTGCCATGTAAAGCTTCAATTGTGAGTATTCAAAAGTAACGAGAAGGTGCTTACATGAGCTTGGCCGTGCTTTTTAACCAGCTACTTGTTACGTCGTCTTTGTTTGCATAGCCCGTTTTACGATTTCTTACGCGTTCCAGCATGTCCGTGCTAATTGTTGGGTAGTGGACATATGCGCCTATGGGTATTCTATAGAGGAATCGACCGAGAATGGATACGAGAGGAAATGTGAACGCGTATCCCATAGTGTCTATTCGGCGAAAGTTGTCAACGAAAGTCGTACCTGTTGCATGTGATGACATACCAATAAATATATCAGGAACAAGATGATCAAGAGCTTCTACGGCTAATAGTACAGAGCCGAAGCTTTGACCAAGAAGGGTGAAACGAGGCCACGTTTTTGCATCGACTTGTTCTCTAGATTTCAACCACACGAAACTTAGTGACAATGGGGACAGTTCTATATCGAATCTCGTCTACGACCATAGCGACTTAGTACTCGCTTCAGTGACTGGTAACTCCAGGCACACACCTTCACTTTGCTGATTATCTGTTCCTTGGTGGCGTCGGTGTCGCCTGTGTACACCGCACAAACCACATCTGGTTCTGTGCGTTGGACGTAGGAAACAGCTGTCCAGAGAACGACTTCGCCCCCACCCCCGGCATTGCTGACCGGTATCTGGTCAGAACCGCGTTTGCATCGTGAGCGAAAGACAGGCCCCTATTCACCAGTACGGATGAAAGAATCCAACAATTGTCTTCCTGGAATGCTTGGAGGAGTCGTCTGGTCCTGGCAAGTCTCTAACAAGGTCACTCCGCTTTTTCTCAGCGCGGGTACACCATGCACGCCATCGAATCCAGGTCGGGACGAGCGTGAAAGCAAGTATGATAATGTGTGGGTAAAACGGGTGTGTCCCCACCGAATGAAGACGAATGGCCTCTGCGCACCCTTCTAGGAAGAGAACAAGAGCAAGCTGACTGAAGGAAAACATGAGTTCCCCGTATTGGAAACGTTTCTACGGCAAGGGGAACGGTCGGCGTCACGAATTAGACCGACGGATCGACGTGGGAGCTTCGCGACGATTTCACATTTTCGAGTCTTGACCAGAAACCGCCCTGTCCACGCACCGTCACCCTTGCTGCTACACCACAACGGCTTCGATAGCTAGACACGTATTATAGATGGCTAGGGATATTACCAAGAAGGTTGTCGATGGTAAGCCTGCAGTCTTCTCCGTATGTAGCCAGGTTATTGACCGGTGGGTGCATGGCTTCTGCGCGGCACTGTATCAGTCGCACTCTTTGTCGCCTCACAAGTACGTATGGATTAAAATATCAAATACCACTACCATTAATATCCTCTCATCAGATTGCATTGTACTATACCGTACAGGCTCGTACGATCCTCGGGGACGCTCATTCATCCTCCAACAGTTGACCGTTTCCTATAGTATGTTTTGGACTCGCTAAACAACCGTGAAAGTCGCTCAACCACGGCCGCCAAACAAAAGGGCTCCAGGATTATGGAGAGACTCGGGAAGGCCGATCTCACATTGTCACATTATGAAGGTACGTGTACAGTGCTTACCCCACTTGCTGCACATTGGCATTAACCCTCCTACTTTGTTGCTTCAACCGCCCACTTTGGTCTTTACTTATAGAAATTATATCCGCTGAAGTGATACTCCCCGACGACATCAACATTCGGTTCGCGGATATCGGTGGTCTCGACTCTATCGTGTCTAGTTTACGCGAGTCCGTCATCTACCCCCTGTGCTACCCGGAGCTGTTCGCCGGTAAATCGAACCTGATTGCTGCACCCAAAGGTGTGTTGCTTTATGGACCACCCGGGTGCGGCAAGACGATGCTTGCGAAGGCGTTGGCCAAGGAATCCGGCGCCACCTTCATTAATATCACCGCAAGTGTCATACAAGGTGTCCTCTACTCTTCTGTCTCCGAGGAACACTCCGCTTACCCCTCACCCGCGTGTAGACAAATGGTTTGGCGAAAGCAACAAGCTTGTCTCCGGCCTGTTTTCGCTAGCTCGGAAACTCCAACCCTGTATCATCTTCATTGACGAGATCGATTCCTTCCTCCGAGAACGGAATCGGGGAGACCACGAAGTTACGGCGATGATGAAAGCTGAATTCATGACGTGAGTTGAAAAGAATCTGATTACCCTGGATGCTCTCTCAAGGTCATCTCATCTCAGGTTGTGGGATGGCTTAGCTTCTGGCGATGCGACGCGGATTCTCGTCTTGGGAGCCACGAATAGACCGACGGATATCGATGCTGCAATTTTACGGCGGATGCCGAAGCGGTTTGCCGTCAAGCTTCCTGACCTGAAACAGCGAGAACGGATTTTGCAACTCGTACGTGTTTGTTCACCACCTATAACCATCCGCTCATCTCTGTACGTCCTCAGATGTTGGCATCAACGAGTCTTGCACCGGACTTGTCTATTGAGATGCTCGCCAAACAGACAGACGGTCTCTCCGGCTCTGACCTTAAGGAAGTCTGCCGGAATGCAGCCATCATGCCAGTGAGAGAGTATATGCGTGATAAAGGGGGTGACCCAGAGGAGATGATGAAAGCTCAGAAGGAGGTGCGTTATGCCTGTTTTTGCCGACGAAGCTGAGCATCTAATCCGCTTTTATGTGACACAGGGATTCACACTTCGACCGTTGACGATGGCTGATTTCTTCTCTGAGGAGAACATTGCACTTATTCTTCCACGGACTACAGCTCATGCAGAATACGGTGAACTTGTCGACTAACGGCTTCCGTCCCATTGGTCTCCGTATCACCGTTTATATGTTATTCCGTTGTAATCGCAACTTAGAAGGTCGTGAACATCGCGGTTTCTTGGTTGATGCTGTTCCGTGACCGCGTTGCAACCACGCGTTCCGAAGTGTAGACCGTCCCACAGTTTACATAAGCTGAAGTTTTGTCCTTTCCGCCCAGTCTGGAAATCAATAACCGGCGTCATCTCCTCATGTCTGCTTCCAGCTCCTCCAGCAGCTCCGACGATGTACCAGTCCCATCACCAACCACTGAATATCCCCAGTACCATGCACACTTGCAAAAGACGGTTATTGATGCCGCAAGGTTTGCAACACGCCTACCACCCAAGACCGACCTTGCTTTTCACCGGACACTGGATCGGAAATTTGCCAAGGAGCTTGACAAGTGCTCGAATCGAATATTAGGGCTGACGAACCAGTTATTGGGGCTTGTCGGTGCTCTGAACCCTGCCTTGTCGAAAGGAAAGGGAAAAGCGAGGGCGTTGGCGGATGAGAATGATCTCGTAGAAGGATATTCTGCGGGTGTCGTGGACGTTTTGGATGTATTGTATGAGAATATTGTACGTCCTTCTCGGATGTAAGGTTCTTGTGTTTCTTGTTGATTCAGGGATTCTTTCCTTTCCGGATTTGGTGGTTTAAAGGATTCTTGCCTTGACGAGTACAGCGGGAAGAAGGCCAAGGCCCAGGCTTCTGCTGCTAGTAACGACCCTCCTAACTCCAAGCTGTCTAAGGTGTGTCGGTCGGCTCTATCGTTGGGAGTGGGATAGTTTGATCAACGTCATTTCCTCCCAGAAAGACAAGAAGGATGCTTCCAAACCTCTCGGAAGGGATCTTTTATACGCAGCCAACATTCTCAAACCACAGCTTAAATTTGTTTCGCCACCGGATAATTCTAAACCGTGGCGGCAGAGCTTGAAAACAAAGCCTCACTCGCTAAGACCCCTGAACCCCAAGTGAGCAGTTCGGGTTCTGGAGCGCTTCTTGCCATATTCACAAACTTCTCCTGCGCATAGGGATGTGCATCCATACCAGTTTGAGATTCAACACCTGGAGTATGGTTCCCAAATATCAGAACTAAATACGCCTCGTCCACCGCGGACGTTCGAAGACACCCCGTTCACCTGGGTTGATACCTCCGAAGGTGTTCACAGCCTTCTTACGAAGTTGAAAGCCGCCACGGAGATTGCTGTAGATCTGGAGCACCACGATTACCGAACGTATGCAGGTCTGGTCTGTCTGATGCAAATCAGCACTCGTGAAGAGGATTTCGTCGTTGACACCCTGGCCGTCCGTAACGAACTCGAAATATTGAACGAGGTCTTCACGGACCCGGCGATTACGAAGGTATTCCATGGGGCCGATCGCGACATCCAGTGGCTTCAACGGGACTTCAACTTGTACATCGTGAACATGTTCGACACTTACCATGCGGCGATGGAATTAGGTACGGTGTCGTCCATCCGTGTAGAACGAGGCTTCTAACGCTGGCTCTAGGCTTTCCCAAGAGGTCATTGGCATATCTGCTTGCCGAATACTGCAACTTCGAAGCCGACAAGCGATACCAGCTCGCTGACTGGCGAATCCGGCCGCTACCGGAAGAAATGCTCTTCTATGCCCGTTCAGATACCCACTTCCTGCTCTTCGTCTACGACAGCCTCCGCAACGCCCTTCTGAAGCGCTCGCCTCAAAGCATCCACAACGTCTTGCGGCACTCTGCAAGTACAGCTCAAAATGTCTATGAGAGTGAAGATACTTCGCTGGACGCAGCACACCATTTGATGCGGAAGTGGAATAAAGGCTTGTGGGGTAAGCAGCTGGCGGTGTTTGAAGCGATATTCCAATGGAGAGACCGGATTGCTCGACAAGAGGACGAAAGCATCAAGTGAGTGGTTGGAGTGGTCCTCGTGATGGCGGGACTAGTGCTTACATCTCACTTGTGAAGATACGTATTGCCAAACCAATTTCTGTTCACTCTCTCAGAACGGCCCCCGACAGACGTCGCGAAGCTCATATCCACCGTCCAACCAACCCCGCCACCCGTACGCAGAAGGGCGGACGAGTTGCTAGAGGTGATAAAGGGTGCCATATCCGCGCATACGCTGGCGCAAAAGCAGAAAGTTGAAGAACAGCATGCCCGTGAAGCACTTGGAGCGATGGATGTTGACTCTGGGCCGTTTGCGAACGTCGCCCCAGAAGGTGATGATGATGAAACGTCAAGTCCGAGTACGTGGTTACAGCTAGCATTTGTGGGTGGGTGGGCCCTGATTATCTTCTTTTAGACGATATCGCTGTGTTGGATACGTCTTCCTTGTTTGGAGAGACGCTTTCCGCCCAAAAGAAACCGGCCATCGTTGCTTCGCATAGCACTCTTTTTGGGGACACGCTCACTTCTTCGAAGGTTGCATCTGTGAGTCGCTGATGACGGAGCCCACGCCTGGTGGCTGACCAGAGTGATTTTCATCCAGGTTGCGATACCTAATTATGAAGAGATCATCAACAGAATACACAGCAAACTCGTATTGACGCCGTCTGTTCCAGTATGTCCCTTGAATACTGGGATACAACTTGATTCTGATATATATATCCAGGCCGCACTGAAGGCGGCAGCAGTATTACGTATCAAAGAAGCCGAAGCGTCCCAACCAAAGCCCGCCGCCGATCTTCCTGTCCCAACTGAACCGGAACAAATTCCGTTTGTACCTGCGGCCGAGAGGCAGTCAGGAGCTACCCTCGTCTACCGACCCAAGATACAATACAATGGTGTCGATATGGGCGAAGACGAAGGGGAGGAGATAGAAGACGTCCGCGGCTCGGTGCAACGTAAGAAAGTCAAAGTTGCCAAAGCGTCCAAAACAAAACGCGTCGTGCTCGAGAAGGGCGAAACGGCTCCATTATTGGCTGGTCTTGCTACCACCACGGAATACATCCAGGTGTCGAAGAAGAAAAGGGACAAGTCAAAGGCGAAGGACGAACAAAGCGATGAAGATGACGTCGAGGAGCCAGTGCAAAGCAACGGATCTCAAGGCGAGACTGACCAACGCAAGTCCAACGGCAAGAAACGTCAACGGGAAAAGTCCGGTCAACCGGCTACTCCCCGAGAAGACACCAAAGAAACCAAGGCGCCATACGACTATTCCACCGCGCCGAATTTATTGGACGAAGGTTTGGAAGACATCCAGGCCCATCGGCACGGGCAATCCGATCGGGCAAAGCGGCGGAAGCTAGAGAAGGAAAAGGCGAACCAGCAGAAGCGGACGCAGAAATGTAAGATATTTGACTTTGTCGTGCACTTTGACATCGTCGTTGATCCTCTACGTTCCAGCTGCTGGTATCTCGTCCAGCTTTGGACCTGCACCAAAGGCGTATACCCAACCCAAGTCTGGGAATCGCTCCATGACGTTCAAAAGTTGATTGCAATAGGCATATCTATCAGGGTGTTGAAGCGTCTAGCTCGTTGGGCTTGCCATTTTTCGACCATGACCCTCACAGTCATTCCTTGGGTCATGACTGAGGCTGATGAGTAATTCATAATGCTACTCTAACGAAGGATGCGTTGGTAGGTCGCTTTCTCGGAGAGTCGAGGCTAATGGAATGTCAGTGAGGCCCAAGGGATCCCGTAATTTCGGTTGGTCCCTGAACTAAGGTCCCCGCTTGGTCAATCTCGGTGATATCACATTTCCGTCTGCGTTCCTACTTCAACTTTTGACGATACCATACGCAAGAGCGGGTCACCAAAGTCGGAGCGAATGGAGTACAGACGGATGCTTGTCTCTGATTTCGGGTCCAAATGGAGGGCAAGCTGTTCCTGTTCAATTGACTACATGCCCATCGATATGAGGCTTCAGGGCGTGCGTGAGACCAGAATGGTCGTCGCATACATCTTATTGCCGCCAAAGATCTACTTATGGCTGGTATCCTTTTGCATAGAGTGAAGAGATTAGACACGGAAAGAGCACGGGCGGGGGTTTTGGGTCTTCGTCGGAGTTCGAATTGCGGCTTCTTCACGGTTCCGTAAGAGCAACCACGATCTCGCCGACAAAACGTCCCAATTTCTCGCGAAATTCTCCAGTCTGCAACGGCTTCGGGACTTCGTCGTAACCTCGTTCCACATCCCAAGCCGTATCGCAAGAACTTGTCTTGGTGGTCCGCACACATGCTCAGCCAGATGATTAGCGAACACCGAGTTAAACAATCAACCACGCCCATTTTTCGTCCCTTTCTCGGCCGGCTGTACCCTCTGACCTTATTTGTAAACGGCTGCTTGTGAAATGGTCCACTAATGACGGTCATACCCGATACGTAGCTCGGGATTTGCTTGGCATGGCGAACGCACAAGTACCCTGCCGTCGTCCCCAAGATTTTAATTGACAATTACTGGTGTAAATTACACCGTTATTCGGTGACCCATCGGCGATGCTGAGATCATTCGTGTTCTGGGGATCGTGTTCGACTCGAATAATCATCGGAAGCATGCCCAACCCCGACCTATAAAAGCAAGACACCCTACAGCTAGTGCGTCTACCAACCCCCTTCGAACTTACAAATTAAAATGAAGCTCTCGGCTGGACTTGCTGCTCTCGCTGCTCTCATCTCTGCAAGCGGCGTTTCCGCCGTCTCAGAGTGGGGTACGCATGCTGCTGTCGTTGTTCTCGTCAATTACTAACGGTCGTTTTTCTGCAGGTCAATGCGGAGGTAAGAGAACGCCCTTGTGCTTGTGCTCGATCTATTGCTGAAGTAACTCTGCAACATGAAGGCATCAACTGGACTGGGGTAAGGGCTCATTGACGCTGGCATAGGTAGTCGATTTACCCCACTCACTCGTAGGGAACGGCTTGCGACGCCGGCTTGACTTGCGTGTATTTGAATGACTGTATGTCCCTCTCATTCCGATGGATCCTGTTTCGGCCACTAACATGATGCTGGCAGGGTGTATGTCATCTCTGCAGGATGCCGATGTCGACGCTCATATCTGCCCACCCCAGACTACCAGTGCTTGAGGGTTACGACCAGCACGCGACCCGCAAGCACCAGCCCCTCGTCGAGCGTTCGGTCGTCCTCCAGCAACACCCGTTCTCCGACAACGGTCAGGACGGCGTCCACTACCACTCGAACCAGCTCCAAAACGTCATCTTCGGCTGCACAGACATCAGCACCCCCAAGTCGTGTCAAGTTCCAATACTTTGGTGTCAACGAGTCTTGCGCCGAGTTCGGAAACACCGTAAGACCCAGGTACCGATGCTTAGAACCACATATTCACTCGCTTCGATTTAGAAAATCCCTGGTGTCTACAACACGGAGTGAGTCTTAGGGGTGTTCAATGCGCTACTTTTTCTCCTGACATCTTTACAGTTACACCTGGCCAACAACCCAGAGCATCGACGTGAGTGTCTTCCGAGCCGCACACCCGACGCATGAGCTTACCTTTCCTCACCTCGTTAGTACTTCTTGGGCAAGGGATTCAATACTTTCCGTATTGCTTTCCTCATGGAGCGTCTCAGCCCACCTGCCACTGGCCTTACTGGACCCTTCGATGCGACCTACCTGGGCCAGCTCAAGCAGGTCAGTCCATCCCTACTCTCCAAAGCACGTTACCCGACAAGCCCAATATCCAGACTGTTAGCTACGTCACTAGCCACGGTGGCTATGCTATCATCGATCCTCATAACTTCTTGAGGTACAATGGAGGTGTCATCACTGATCAAAACGCGTAAGTCTTACCCGTTCGCCTCAAAGGCAACCTTGCCTACTGATGCTCGTGAACTATTGCGTAGCTTCGCCACTTGGTGGAAGAACTTGGCTAACGAATTCGTAAGTGAATGAATCTATGACCCATCTTAACCAGAGAGGTGTTGAGCCCTTATTTTTAGAAATCCGACTCTCGTGTCGTCTTTGGTATGTTTTGTCTTGTTGATCGTAGACTGACAGTCTGACTTCGCGTAATCCCTTAGACCTCAATAACGAGCCGCACGACGTGGCCGCTTCCTCCGTGGTTGCCATCAGCCAGGCCGCGATCAACGCCATCCGTTCTTCAGGTGCCACTTCTCAGCTCATCTTGGTCGAGGGTACCTCTTGGACTGGAGCCTGGAGTGAGTGACTGTCCCCTCGTTCACCCCTCCGAGATTGCTGACATCTATTTCAGCCTGGACGACGTCATCCGGAAACGCTCAGGCATTCGCCAACAACGCTATCACCGACCCCAGCAACAACTTTGCTATCGGTACGGTATTGACCTGAAGCTAAATGGTTTGATTTTCAACCACCTTCCTATTCCAGAGATGCACCAGTATCTCGACACCGACGGTTCCGGCACCGACCCCAACTGCGTTTCCAGTACTATTGGCGCGGACCGCATCTCGGCTGCCACTCAATGGCTCAAGGATAACGGCTACAAGGGTTTCCTCGGCGAGATCGGTGCAGGCTCGAATGGTGAGATGCCTATCGCGTCAACACACAATCAACTTTTGACCCATATCTGCGACCAGACCAATGTATCGCTGCTCTTGAGGGGGCCTTCACCCTCATGCAACAACCCGATACACCTTGGATCGGTGCCCTCTGGTGGGCTGCTGGTCCATGGTGGGGCAACTACTATCAGAGCATGTGCGTGTCACTCCTCGTGTACAACACCCCGCCTGACGAACTTTCTTCCTTTGTTCAGCGAGCCTCCAGATGGCCCGGCCATCGCTCGTATCCTCCCCGAAGCTCTCCAACCCTTCCTTTAAAGTGGTTACAAAACCTGGCGCTAGCAATTCCGTTTCGTGCACCCACGTAGAATTTCGCATCTTGTCAGTTATGAGTATGGATACGAATGTGCAATTCATTACCTCACCATCCAGCTGATAAGTACCATACCGGAAGATTGCACCATGTTGGTCGGACAAGAGATCATCGAAGTGTCGGCCTCGATATTATTTCGTGTGTCACTCTCAAGGGGCTAGCAGCAGTAAATGACATTATCGAATTATAAGCCTTGGCCATTACGAGATTCTTACAAGTACATTTTCGAGAGGCCGGTGACATGCACAAAAGACGTTATGCTAATATACAAGAGTTGCGCACAAAACCTTATGGGCCCACAGCACTGGGTGAGGCAATGCCTCTGCCTTGACGTTTGGATTGAGATCAAGATCAAGACCCTGGAAATTCGCACCCGTGTCGATTTTGCGGACAGACAGAACTGGAGAACCCTTATGAACGGAAAATTAGCTTTCCTACACAACTGAGGATATGGGATGGCGTACCATCTGTTTGGAGCCCCTCGCTACTGCGTTTTTGGGGTAGAACTGGGTGTGCTGTCGAATATCGCTTTCCGTTGCTGTTTGTCCAAATCGCTGAACACATCTCGCTCGGCTACAGCACTTCCAACCGTTCTCATTGTCGCCAGTGACTGGTAATCAAGTTGTGTAGGTATGACGAGCCGATGGATAGTATACACGCGACGTACGAGCAGTTGCCCTTTCAGGGCCTTGAGCCTAGTCCAATATCCCGCCGCGAGAGCATGACCTTTATGGGTTATAAACTCCTTCTTCCAAAAACCCTTTTTTGGGACTGTATCCATGGATCTTTTCCAACTTTCGAGAAGCCTAAAAATCACATACATGGTTTGTTCAGGGCAACCTCCTTGTATGATCTCGCAGCACGTACGTGTTGAATGCGACGACATGGCGCCTTGGAATCCAAGCTTGGTTGATGAGGATGTATTCTCTCATGTAACCAAAATGCGGAAGTAATTTTTCATGGCAGGTGCGGTAATCGTCGCGGAACTTCAGCTCGAATTTCCAATGTGGATCGGTGACTGAGGGTTGGTGAATTTCCGGCGAATCGTCAACGACCGACAGTGACTCGCTAGACGCTGGAATAGGCAAGGGTTCCAAGGATGTTGATGCCATTTTCAGAGATCCCGAGGGACCATCGGAAGAAACCATAAGATACTGGTTCGTTGGTTGGTGTGGGCGATGAGTTGGAGTGTTAGGATACTACGGGATGGTGGGTATATCGAATCTCCGCTACGAACCGTCAAAGAAATAAAATGTCATGCGGTAGTGCTGTGGTCGTTTGTTGGTAGCCGTAACCAGGTTAAGCTGGTGACGGAACCCCCCGCAGAGGTGTTGAACAAAGGGTAGACCGTGGAAAACATGCAGCTCGGATGAGGCAAACACAACATCATCCAACTAGATGTCAACCAGGAGGGAGTAGTTATGACTTCAGATCGCCGCATCACCGAACTCGATAAGCCGAAAGCGGTCGGGTGCCTGGCATCCACAGTTGACGATTCTCACGGATTCCCTACTAACTCACTTCCCCTCATGTCGTACTCATTCGTCCCACCACCTGCCAGAACATGCGGACTAGCCACTTCATGGGACCCCCAGTCCCGATATCGGGAAATCCTCCGTTAGATGGGGGGCAACTGAATGGTACCAAACTCCTACCGGAAGAGTTAGTCTGGGCGGATAGGTTCGAGTTTCTACAAAGCCGGGGATACTTGCTACGCCCACGGTATCGACCAGGTTGGGTTGCGTCCTGGACGTTGAACCCCAAGGTATGGCAACCCGTGGCGGAGGATAGCTTTGGTATACTGGTGCGTGTCTAATTTGTCAACATTCACGCCAGTTGACGAGCCTTTATAGCATGAAGCGACGCTGGACGCCGAACGAATATCGGACGGAAAGACAGTAGTCTTAAAACATGTACCAAAGTCATCTCCCGAAGCCGAAATAGGCTGGTACTTGTCGTCTGAGCCACTGAAGTCCGATCCCCGCAACCACTCTGTCCCTTTACTCGATGTTCTAGAAGACGGAAATGGCCGTGAAAAGGTCATATTGGTCTTCCCAATACTGCGTCGAGTCGATATGCCGCCGCCTGCCTCTGTCAGAGAACTAGCCGATTTGGTCGAACAGACGCTCGAGGTGCGTCCTTGACGACCCTCATCAGCTGTACGATGATATCTGACTAGTATTATCTATTAAAAACCTCGTCTTCTTACACGGACACAAAATTGCCCACAGGTATCCTCTTCTTGGTTCTCGGTATTTGTCCCGGCTGACATCTCACTCTTATCAGAGATTGTGCGCACGCTAACATAATGATGGATGGAAGAGCGCTATTCCCAAACGGCTGGCACGCTCAGGGGCTACTGTCTGAGCGAGAGGGTACACCAATGAAAAATGACACGCCCTCTCGAACTGCAGTTGGTGGTGTACGATACTATTTCATCGACTTTGGCATCTCGACTCGCGACCAAGATCTGACTGTCGGCCTCGACGGGCAAGAACGAGCTCCAGAACTATCCATAGACCAACCTTACGACCCCTACAAACTCGACGTTTATGTTCTGGGCATGGCTTATAATAGGCTGCTCGAAAACGTACGCCCGTTCAGCCCATCATCTTAACCATATAGCTCAACTCCATTTTAGACTCATCTGTGCGCTGAATTTCTCGATTCATTGATCGAGTTCATGACGAAGAAGGAACCGAGCAAGAGGCCATCGGCCGCCGAAGCTTTTGACCGTTTCCAGCAAGTGCGTGATAAGATGTCGTGGACGATATTATCGAGACCGTTATGGTCTATAGCACCGGCGATTTCCCTCAAAGTTGCCCGTTATCGCGCATCCGAGCTGTGGTGGTCTATCAAACCAAAGCGGCCTCTCAAGCCACTAGAGTAATTCGAGAGCCCTGTTTCTCTAATATTTTTCTCCTAGCTGGGATCCATGTGTCTTCCTATTCGACCAGTCGTACAGGATATCTTGTGTTGCTCCCTTGTATATACATCCACCATCGCATCTAGCGTCTCCTTGCACGAGGTATCTTTCTCCCAATTCCCTTTCGAGGCTGTCACTGACCGCGTGTTTGGGCGGCAGGCTGACTAACGACGAAGCTACACGCTGGCGCACGGGCCAACTCGCCTTGCACCAAACCACTCCCATTGCAACCACGACTGCCACCTTTCGCCATTGCCGTCTCCCAACCAGTCCCATAATCACTTCAAACCTTCCAGTTTACTGACATGAATCACTACGTCAATCTGTCAATGGACGCTGTTACTGCACTGCAAAGCCAGAACCTACTGCCACCTAGTCCCGCCTACCAATACCTCGCTAGGGAGAACAGACCTCCTGAACCTCACTTAAACCAACAAGCCGTGTCTTCCGTAACCTTTGAAGACTCCGAGATCTTCACGGATGGCCTGGCCGGACAGATTACTTCAATAAGCGCTCGAGCGACCAACGTCCGAGGTCGTTCTTGTGACCTATATACAGGACTGCACAAGACAGAAGGGAAGGTTGCGCTGAAGCGCCCACGTATAGCGGAGGACAACCACGATTTGGCGATTGTAAGGGTAAGTCATTTTCTGATCGAGGTGGTGAATAGGGTATTCACTCCCTACAGCGATTTCTTCAGGAGGCCAAGACCTGGAAGGACCTCCAACACCCGAACGTTTTATGCTTCCTTGGGGCTTGCAAGATCGATAGTATCGTCTACTTGGTCTCTCCATTTATGAAAAACGGTACCATCATGGACTTCATCGCCAAGCACCCCCTGAAGGCAAATCGGATACAGTTGGTATGCACTACTCCCGTCAGCTGCGAGCAAGCCTTACTCAGTATTACTCGGATAGATCCGCGAAATCGCTTCCGCACTCGAATACCTGCACACGCGCAACATCATACACGGCGATCTAAAAGGCAACAACGTCCTCATTTCGGACGATGTGCATTGCCTGGTGTGCGATTTTGGGCTTTCCCGGATGCAAGATGTAAAAACGTCAACAACAATGAAGGGTGCAGGAACTGTCCGGTGGCAAGCACCGGAGATCTGGGAGAATGATCCAAAGTCTTTCAAGACAGACGTATATGCGTTAGCGATGACTATTGTTGAGGTGCGTATCCCCTTTATATCAGCCCCTGTCTTTCTTACGCCTTTGCTAGGTCGTGAGTGGGGATGTGCCTTTCAGCCAATATGCGGAAAACACGGCTGTGATCACGACTGTGCACGTTCGGAACGAACGGCCCAACAGGGAACTTGTCGTGTCCTCGGACCAAGTAACTGACAACTGGCTTTGGGATATCATCACTCTATGCTGGGACAAGAATCCGAGGAAGCGACCTTGCATGTCGGAGGTGACAAGGTTACTTGCCGGCCAACCAGATTTACCCCCAACTATTGTGGGTCATCAACGTCATGGTAGGAAGGGGCGAATGAACAATTGGCTTGTCCCTTTTTTTTTTTTGTTAAGGGACTTGAACTGAGGTGACATTGCAACCTTGATGTCAAGGTTTTCATACCCCGCTGGCCACCCCATTAATAATGGGGTCCTCCCTGCCTCACGCCACGAGCACGACCATTGGGGCACCCTTGTCAACACCATCAAATATCTAACGCAGGTGCCACCAAATGAGGAATCACTCCCCTACCCCCCGGGAGCTCCCCTCGCTTCCGTTTCCGACATCCGCTAGATTGAACCCCAGTACCGAGATGATTTGTAGAACGAATACATTACATTCTATATGTATCCAATAACCGTAAAATAATGCATAGGAATTGAAATAGACTGTAGCTTGAAATGGTCACAGATGACGCGCGCAAAGGTCCACCCGACACTGATAAGAGCTTTCAGTCCCGACCAGGTATCCGATAAGGCTCATAGTGTGTGGATACGCTCATTCGTGTCCCTATAACATTCTCTGAAAAAAATCAGTTTGTTATGCCGGTTCCAAGGTGTGTAGTGTAATTCCGGTTTGGACCGGCGACTTAAGCGGCTGGAACGCAACAGTAACAGCAAGAGAGGACTGAGTTGGTCTGGACTGGCACAGAGGGAGGGAACAGGGGTTGGCATAAGTGATGGTAGGGGCGGTCCTGGCAAAGAAACAACCTGGATATAAATCAAGCAAGAAAGGGGTACCTACAGGGTATGCATAAGAGAATCATCGTAAGAAAATAGTAGTTAGTAGGCAACAAATCGTCAACACCAAAAAGCCAAACAAAAAATAGCTAAGTAGATCAGTCAACCACCCACACAACCTCACAGTCCATAAGCAAGTCCAGGCCACCCCATAACGAGATGACAAAGAACAGTAAATCGTCCAACAACCAAAAAAGGTTCATCGGTTTTTAGATCATAACCGCCAGCCCACCCAACACGAGCGCGCCGACTAACGCAGCGACGCTCTGCTTCATGTCCATAGATGCACTCGCACCACTCTGCGTACCAGATCCCGAGCCAGTCCCATTGTTGGTGTTGTTGCCTGCATCAGGTGAAACCGCAAGACTCTTGCAACCGGTGTTACAGGTGTGATAACAATCGTCGGCGGGCCATTGAGGCGGGTTAGACGCGTTGGGGTGACTCCAGCCGAGGTCAAGACCGCAGTCAGTGAAGGGCTTAAAGTTGCTCTGACCGTAGTAGTCGATCATAGCCGCGTTGATGCCGACGAAAGCTGCGTTGTAGTCCTGGGTCACCTGTAAGCACGCCCACGATGAAACCGTCATAAGCCCACGGAGTGGCAAAAAAGAGATGAGGTGGTACTTATCTGTGTATTCGTAGCTAGACCTGTCGTCTCTGAATGTATCGTCCCATGCGGGTCCACCAACAAGGGCACCGTAGAGGATAAACTTGTTCGTCGCGTTCGATTCGAGGAAGTCGCCCGACTGGTCTCCATTGTCCGTTCCACGCCTGGGATAATCGATGAAGCTGTTGTACGACGACTTGTGGTAAGGACGGAGCGGCCAGTCCTTGCCGAAGCCGACGACCCAGGAGCGTCCGCAATCGCCGAGCATGTAGTTGAGTTGTTGAGCCGCAAAGGTGACGGCCCGAGTGCCGTTCGCCGTTTGGTAACCGATGGACTTGGCATAGCTTAGCATGATGAAAGCGGTGTTGGCGGCGTACCTGCGATGCACCGAGGGTCAGAAATTTTGAACGATCCCTGTCTGCAAACCCTACCGAAGCGAGCCCCAGACTTCGTCTATCATAAGACCTTTGGCAGTTTGCTTGACCTTTCCGCCAGGGTAGTAATTCTGGTACAAGTGCGGCGTAAGACGGAGTTAAGAAGTTGTGAGGCTGTACGAACCGCCATGAAGTTCTCGATTTCGGCTTTGTAGGTCTCGTTCTTCGTCTCCATGTAGAGCACCACGTATGCGCCAGGCAGTTTCTCGTCCCAGGAGTACTGTTTATCGGTGTTACTGTCATGCTAAGAGTTAAATATGGGTCGCGTCTCACCTCGCCGCCATGCTCATAAGCCTTGACGATCCAGTCCTTGGCTTGGGTGTAGTAAGCCTGGTCCTTGGTTGCGGCGAACAGCCACGACGCAGCCCAAGCAAGTTCGTCGTAGTAGATTGAGCTTGGATACCAAACCTTGACGGTCTGGAGGTTGGGGTGTGTCGAGTTCATATAGCTGCCAAGGTGGGTTGACGCTCTTGTATACAGGTCTTTCGCCAGGCCAAGGACCTTGTCGGAGTAGGCCTTGTCGGTGGAAGCAAAAGTTACAGATGCAGCAGCCAAGGCCGCTGCGGATTCGCCGAGGATCTCAGAGGACGGGTTGGTAGAGTTGATGTAGGCGATGCCGCTTGGGCGCTGAATGCCGAGTGGGACCCACATCTCATACTCCTCTGGCTGCAAAAATCGTGGTCAGGGTAATGCCGACACGCAGTCGCCTTGTACTCACTGGGCCAAAGTAACCAAAGTCGATGTCGACTTCGCCAGTCCCATTCTTGATGGCACTGACACCGAACTGCAAAGGAAGGGTGAGCACGGGCATGCCAACCGGCAGGTGCACAGCAACTCACCTGGCCGACGAAATTTTCGGAGTCGCTAACGCAGTTGATGAGGTAGTCAACACCCCACTGTAGAACACAAGAGTGTGGATAAACAAGAGTGAGGGGGACAAAGGAGGAAAGGGATACGCGTACCTTGACACCTGCGCGTGCCTCATCAAGCTGATTGACCGCTTTCATGGCATCACCGAACACGTAGATATTGAACGACAGCTGGGTGAGCGTCCAACTGAGAGGGAGGCCCCATTTCTGCAGGAAGAATAAATATAGCATCGCCAAAAATGGAATAGCTCGACACGAACCATGGTGTTGGCAGCCTCAAAGTAACCACCAGAGAGATCCTCGCCTTTTGGACCCGTGCAGATAAAGCAAGTGTCGCCCCGCCATGCAAGACGACGGTTCTTGCCTAGAGGCCCGGATCGTTGAGCATGATAGAAGAGCAACGCCTGTGACGATGGTCAGCGAGAAAAGTGGGGACCCAAGCAGGGACGAACTTTATGAAGGACCTCAGAATAGTCGTACTTGGCAGTCTGGGGGAGGTCGTATGGAACGGTGGAATTGGCGTTATTAGGGAGCTGGATCGGGTCCTGAGCGACGACAGTGACGGCGACGAGCAAGCCAGCGAGGAGAGAACGGACACCCATGGTGAGGTGGGGGAAAGAAAAAGAGAGGGATCGCGTTCATCGCAACGTTGTTAAACCAGCCGCTCTTGGCGTCACCTTGGCGAACGTAACGCGTATCGAACCGCGCTTCTACGCAGTCAACCAGGCTTTCCTTCCTTCCAACGACGACGGGCACAATGACGAAGGGTATTTCAAGCATCAGAGCCCGACATCGCACAGAGCGACGGCGGCAAAGGTCTGGAGCGACTTCTTGGCGGATAACAAATCGAGTTCACAGAAAGATTCTCGATCTCTCCTGGATAATCGCTGCCCAGGGCAGGTCTGCAGATTGTGGACGAGTGGCTCAAGCATGCCAATCGAACACGACGCGTGGTGGTGGCTGGCGGCCGCGGGAATCGCAATTTGGACTGCCCCGCCATATCCGCCATCACGACGTTCCCAGACTTGCCAGCACGCGTTCTGGGCCTGTATTCACCCTTGAATAAGCTCTATCATTATATTTGCCTGCTGGACACTCATGCTCCCACCGGAATCTGGACTTGTCACGCCCAACAAGAGCTGCTTTGCACCCACCACTTTCGCGGAATATCGTAAGTGCAATGGGGGAACTGGCCTAATTCTCTACTTAAAAATAGACACAAGTAGTGTTGTTCTATTTGTCGGGAGAACCTCGACCATTCAGTTTCCTTTTCGTTCGTCAGCCGACGGCAGGGAACTGGGCACTGCCCGCTCATCGTACTGCCACCAGCTCGTTTGGTCGTCGGTATCATCCACTTATCGCCATTCCCAAAACCCCCGATGTTGTGTCGCTTCGGCATGCGAGGTCTGACTATGCCGTCTCCCGTCTGTTGGCACCTGTCACCAAGTTTCGATGCGGTGCTCCCGTCCCCCACGCATACTGGATGTAAAGGTTTCTATAGGACGCTGTTATGTCGCCGAGGGTGGTCGCTCAGAGACGCATGACGACCGTTGATGTATTGGCACCCGGGCAAAGATCCTATTGAAGAACTCTGTTTGCTCTCTATGCATATTCGGAGCTATAAAAGAGCTGAAGGACCACTTCAACCGTCCCCTCGCCAAAATACCTGCCTGCTTATTCATGAGGCTCACTGCCGGTCTCGCTGCTGTATCTGCCTTGCTCGCTACCTCTAGTGTCGCCGCCGTTCCCGAATGGGGTGAGTCTCTATATTACTCTTTGCACGACTCTTGATGCATCGCTGCTAACCAGGTCAGTGCGGAGGTAATGCACTTTTTGTCCTCGTTCCCTCTTCGAGTCGTTGACGTGTCATCTCCGTTGGAAAGGTGTTGGCTGTGCTGGGTTGGTGTAATTTGTCTTTATATTCTTGCTTATCTAACGGTCCACCTCAGAGTACCCAGTGTGACGCTCCTTGGGTCTGCACATACCCGAATGATTATGAGTGCTGCACGACCGTTTCTCATCCCTCATAGGCTTGACAGCCTGGCCTGTCTAGGATGTAAGTCGATCCGTCTCAGGCGACGTTATCCATTCGGTTGACCCAACAATCACTCAGATTACTAGTGCCTCCCTGCTTCCTCGTACGTATTCCGATGCTTCGTTGTTACGCATCCGATTTTAAGTTCGCCATACAAGTAGCACCCGCAAGACCACTTCTACTACATCGTCGCCCCGCACAACGAGCACTATGTCCTCAAGCATCCACACGACCGTGAAGTCGTCGACGACCACACCCCGTCCTCCCACCACTTCCAAGGCGACGTCTTCACCCCCTGCCCCCACTACCACGCCATCCAGACATAAATTCAAGTACTTCGGAGTCAACCAGTCGTGCGCTGAGTTTGGCAACATGGTTCGGCTGTCCTACTTTCCTACATTCATGGACTCTGCCTACGAGCAAAGCTCGAACCTCTGTGACATGATGGCTCACCTTGTTATAGTACTTCCTTGGGCTTGGCTTCAACACCTTCCGCATTTCATTCCTTATGAAACGTCTCAGCGCTCCCGCTACGGCCCTGACTGGTCCCTTCGACCCGACGTACCTCTATTTCACCTCAAATGGTGGTTATGCCATCATCGATCCTCACGACTTTTTGAGATATAATGGCGCTGTCATTACGAGCCGGGCTGCGTACGTCGAAAGCCAGAGCAGATGTCCCTTGTTGAGCGTGGTTTGGCCGTAGCTTCTCGACCTGGTGGGCTAACCTTGCCACGGAATTCGTAAGCCCATTCTTCTCCAACGTCGACCTACCCGACTAACGCCTCTTACTAAAGATTAGCAACGATCATGCGGTATTCGGTACACATCGTCGATTCCGATTCGCGCATCCTTCCCCCTAACTTGACATCCGCCACAGATATCAACAACGAGCCTCACGCCATCGATGCTTCTATCGTCTACCAGATCACCCAGGCAGCTGTCAATGTTATCCGTGCTGCTGGTGCTACCTCGCAACTGATCTTGGTCGAAGGCACTTCCTGGACTGGCGCATGGAGTACGTGTGGCCCGCACACGACCTGCTTGGTCCCAAAATTAATGCCGTCCCTTGGCTTGGACTACCTCTGGCAATAGCAACGCCTTCGGTGCCTTGACCGACCCTGCCAGCAACGTTGCAATCGGTGAGCCACGCACCCACAAGCTTCTTCCACCCTCTCAATCAGCGATACCTCGACTCCAATGGTTCTGGAACCAACGAGGCTTGCGTATCCCCGACTATTGGTGTTGACCGTATCACCGCTGCGACCAACCGGCTCAAGCAGAACAATCTTAAAGGTTCGTTGGGGCTGGGTCGAACGGTACGTACGAGCAACTCTACGTGCTGGCTTCCAGAGGAATGACGGGGGACGGCTGTTTATAGACGACTGCATCTCGACTATCAAGGGCACGTTCAGCCTTATGCAGGAGCCCGGTTGTCCTTGGCTCGGTGCTCTTTGGTGGGCCGGTATGTATTCAACATTCTTAATCATACGACTGGACCTGAAGCCTTTGTCCTCCAGCTGGTCCCTGGTGGGGCGACTATTACCAAAGCATGTGCGTTGTCTCGTCTCCTGTATTCTGACGCTCTGACCCCCCTTTCAGTGAGCCTCGGGATGTGCGGACACCTTCCTCCGCTTGTTCAGTCGACTATCACTTGACTCGCACAACCCGGATTCCATGGCACACCTCAGCATCTGTTACGTCTGAATCATATAGGTAGCTCTCGAGTTAGTCTCTATGAATGAGAAGGTGTCTTTGGGTCACGTACGTTTTGTGGCATTTGCAGCTGCAACGGGCAACCCGGTCAAAGGATGGTTTGTCGAGGTTTAGAAGGTCCTGCCGAGTTCCCCCTTGTTGCATCTATTTCTTCCCTTATGCCAATACTGTGCATCGATATTTTCGCCTCCTTCGACTTCACGATTGCAACACAAAGTCACGGAGCGCTCATATCCTTCTGCCGCGCAACAGAGCCTTTCCAGAGGCATCCATTCGACGAAGCAGCCCGCACGTATCCATTCACGACGGACGTAAGATACCGACCCATTCCAATATTGAAGACGGATCTGATCCTTGCCGATATCCGGCAAACGATTGCTCAGACGATACAACTCGAGCAAGTACTCTCGTGTCGTGCGATTTCCTTGGACGCATTGGTTGAATTCGTCGCGCGCCTTCTCTCGGAAATCCGACGGAAAGCAATGGTCGAAGAGAGCGTTGAGATATTTCTTGACTGTGTAAGCCTTGGGGTTCGGCGCTGCTGTCATATAGTGGTCCAGGGCGCGGTTTGTCAGGCACTGCGAGATGGCGACCATCCGACGCTTTTTGGCTATTTTTGCGCCTTTTAGCCAACGCTTCAGTTGGAACACGAAAAGGCGGTAGGTGTCATAGTCCGGTGTTCCATCGTAGGGCGTCGGCCTCAGACGTTTCATCTCCGAAGCTCCATTCGAATTCGAGCCACGCAATGTTTCTACTTTGTCGCTTGGTGCCTCTGGGTCCATCGAGGACGTTTCATCCGTGCGGCGCGAAATTGGGCTTAGGCTCGACCGATTTGACTTTCCAGCTTTCAACTTGGACTTGTTAGGTACCTTCTACCCATGCGAGTCTTGGCTAGTCGTTGTTTCTATGTGACTTCCCTTGAGGGACGGTATGAGATCACAATTTCCGGTCTGGAAACACATTTGAAAGTGTCGGTGTACCATTTGCAACGCTAACGGCGAGCGGTACTCACCGGAATCGAGGCAGTTCGTCCTTCAGGCATCACCTTGGGCTTTTTTTTAACAAGTCTTAGGAATGATATGACGGGATTGCGTGTGGCACTACGGATCAATGGATCTTGATAGACAGGTGTATTCCGAGATGTCCGAGTAGTCGGGAGAGGGAGAATCAACAACCTGCGGCACAGCTTGAAGTAGGTGAATCTCACCTGTAACATGGCCTTACCACATGATGTCGTCACCTTGAAATGGTTTGGTTTCGTCGGTTCCAGACACCCCTGGAACCCTACTTGAATCGGTGAGCTGAAGTCGCCGCGGTACTTGGAGAGCGATTCACGAGTTCTCACTGTTGCATCACTGTGAGCATCAGGAGGGTTTGCCTGAGCTAGAATCAAGTTATTGAGGAGGGTGCAGACAAAACTCATGAATGGGTAACTGCCCCGGTCAAGAAATGATACCCACCCAGAGCGCTATTGTGGCGCAAATGCGCTGTCTCTGACTTGTGGATCTCTTGATAGAGTCATTCTAAAGCTAGATGAAAACCAGCGCTCATGTCGAATGCACGACTGGCCTTTCTGGGAAAACGCTGGAGCAGTAGCCCCAGAGACCCCCTATAATACTGCGAGCTAGAAATACCATAATCAGCCCAGTGTCGGGTGGGTGTTTTTGCGAGGGGTGATTGTTGATCGTTCTTCTGAGTTACAACCGATATGTCCGACAGACCGCCTCCCGTTAACCACGATGATGGTCTATGAACCACAACCCCTGGCCATGAGTGCTGGGTCTTTTGCTTGTGAAGGTCGTCGCAACGATACGCGTTTAAACTACCCTAGACGCTCCGTGCAGTTACCAATCTGCCCATTGGGTCAGACGCAGGCATATGTAACAAAGACGACCGTTGAATCGTATTAAAGATAAGGTGCGTAATCAACCCCCGAGGGAACAAACAAATTAAAGAAAGGATCCTACGCAGACCAGGTTAAACGTAGGTCTCGTATAAGTCACCGGTGGTGTCGAAGGAAATCCAGCAATCAAGCTCGTACTGACGACCTTTCGCACAGCCTGTACCAAAACCGAATCAGCCTATCTCGTCAAAAAACGAGACGAGATAACATACGTTGGTTGGAGTTGGACGTGACAAGGGTTGTTTGGTAGCCAGCACGGTCACCACGGAAAGGATCCTACAGCAGCGAACCAGGTCAGCGAATTGATATTCAACAAGTGCTGCCAGAATACTTACGATCACCTCCTTGACGGTGTACACGCACTGTCTCTCGATGGAGTACCTGTCCCTGTAAGCGCAGGTGACGCTCGACTCTTCCTGATGCCTGCCGAAGGTTGTTTTGTGATCCATGAGCAATGAGGTGGAGCTCTCGCCGAAGAGTTGGGCCTCGCAGAATTCGTATGCCTTGCAGGTTCTGTCACGGGCCTCGATGGCGGCTGCGGAGGTACCGGTAATGCCAGCGAAGGCGAGAGCGACGGTGAAGGCAGTGGTCAAGAGAGAGTACATTATGATTAAGATAGTTGGTTTTAGAGTAGGTTGGTAGAGAGGATGAGATAGTAAGCTGTGGTTCCAAGCTGAGTCGCAGGTGGTTTAAATACCACAAAATGGCAGTCCTGGCAGCAATGGTAAAATCAGAAGACGAAGTTTACACGAGCGCATTTGTTGCGGTGGCAGTGGCGATCACATCAGTAGCGGCTTGGCGGTGGTTGTGGTGGTTATAACGGAGTTGTAAACACACTGCGCTTGCTCAGTCGACCATCACCTGAGCACTGTCCAGGGTGTCACCTGAGCGTAGGTTACGTCTGAATCACAAGGAAAGCTTTCGAGTAGCCTTGATTCGGAAGGCACATTTTGCGCCACGCTTTGCCGCTACCTTGCGCTGCCGACGGACGTTCCCGACCGTTGCACCTCGGGCCTCTGCGAGGAAAGCGACCTTTCGTTACGCATCCCGAGATGGTCACATCTATAACTACCCGGGATCCCCGTGTCGGTGTGACTCAAAGTCGGAACTCGGGCAAGCGAAGCCTAAGCTTCGGGTCAAGGCGTGCTGTTGATTTGCCGACGTACTTGATTCTATAGTATGTCTTTGGCTTGCAGTTATGTACAATCTTAAATGCCTATTATTCAGAGGCAAAAGGCACTGAGCTTGGTGGAACGGCTATGGAGGTATGAGAGGAAAACTCGGATGATGATTTTCGGTAGTAGGGCCCGAGGGTGGCATGTACCCAGATGACGACGTCCAATTGCACTCACGAGTCGGTCACGTTTGGGCCACTGACAGCACGGTCCAGTCATATGATTGCCGTTTCATTTGTATTCAAGGGCCAGTATCAATCGTAATCTCGGTTTTGACCCGCGACGTAGGCGCAATAGTGTAGCGTTAAGTGTAAGTAGCTTCTAAGCGGGATTTGACGTACTCTCCTGCGGTTACGATGTCGTACCGCGGTGGTCGAGTCTCGGACACGCAACTGGGCAAAGGCTACAGGGGCGAAATGCCTCAGGCGTTCGGCACACTGGATCAGCAGGAGCCACATACCTCAAGTTTGACTTCGTAGTCAGTACCAAAGAATAGAGGAATCGAATATCGCCTGATCCCACTCCTGTTTATTGCGCGGTGTGGGGTTGACTTGAACACATCATCTGAGGGAGGGATCGAGATCAAACCCAGGATAACGAAGTTAAAAGAAGCGTACTTGTCCAACGGGCGAGCTGGTCGCCAATGCTGAGGATTGACACACTCAGCCCAAGCTCAGTAAGAGCAGTTAGTTCACCACTGACTTTATAACGAATGTTCCAGGTATCGGAACGGCGTTGACCCACTGTCCATCCGTGTTTTGGACTTGGAGAGCGGCGACATTGTCCTGCCAGAGAACGGTGAAGCACTGGACGTGGCATCCGTGTCATTAAGCGGAAAGATTTGAGCGGGAAAACGCTCCCGCCTCGTAGCTAGAGGGCATGAGCATGAGACGATCGCGTCTCCTCGTAAATTAGAGGTCGCTTACTCTGTATGTGCACCGATTCCTAGCACTTTGTCATCAACGGGACCAACTTGGGGTGGGTAGTGAAGTAGGCGCATAATCGCTGCCGGCCTTTTGGTCTGAAGCGTATACGAGTCAATCGAGACCACGGCGATAGAATACATATGGGCGGACCTTGTCATTAAAGAAATCTTCAGGGAGTTCAAGAGCCAGGGCGAACAACCGGAAGAGGGTTTTCCCTAGGTGGACAATAGTATAACTGATCGAGGGACGTCACTCACAGAAGCTATTGAGGCGTTCACCCCTTCCACTCACTAGTACCGTAATAGCTCCTCCCTAAATCCTGGTATATCCGACGGCCAAACGTTGTCGCCCCCCATATCACCCGTCCAATCCGTTGACCCAGTTTGGGGATCCTCCCACCCCATATCAAAACCCTCGTGCAGGTCGCCTCTATTCTCCGGATTAACATTCTCTCCTAGCACCGGAGTATAGCCCTTGAAGTTTTTGGATTTGCTGATATCAATCTACATAGATTCCGAGATTCCAAATCAATTTTGAAGACCTTCGCATCTAGGAATGCTCTCGTCACCAGCATCTTATTCTCCAGGGGTAGGTCGAAGAATCTTTTCGCCTGCGCCACAACGCTATCAATGAGAGACTGGTCCACCCCGTGGTTTGTGACTGTGCAAAATGGGGGTAAAGATGCAGACACTCGGGCACTGAGGAGAAGCGTACTATAGAAAAAGCCAACGTTGATGCAAGCATCTCGGATTTTCATAGCTACATCTTTCCGAAGACGAAAGTCACTATTTGTCATATTACCTATATCGCTAGTAAGTCAACGTGTCAGATACGAACATCTTGTAAGCAGACTCAACACATCCAAGGAAGAAATCGAACCCACATGATTGGGATGGAGTCAAATCCCCCGTTGATCGAGCTTGCTTCGTCCAAAATGTTAGTATACTTTGGTGTTTCTAACGTAGCCTTCTCTGAGGTCATGGTTATCACGGTGTACGGACAGGGGTTGGGAACAGTCCAAGTATAGGGTGTGCCAAGGCCGCGTGATTTTCGGCGATCAAGGCGACATTCCAACATTTGACACTATTTGGTTGGTCGTAACGCCAATTACAGCTCGTCCCCCGTCAACCCCCCATCCTCTTCGTTACCCTTTGATCCCACCGTCATGTCTATCCAACTAGAGCCCAGTTCCCAATTGGGGTTTAATAGTACGTCGAACGCAATGGACCGAATGCCCTTGCGCAGGGAAGCTGACGGTTCTCGGACTTATCTTTTTTGAACCTCCCAACACGTCTACACACCCGCTCGTCCTACCGAACAATTGCGCTGAATGTGGTGCACACAGGACCTCTCACCCAACTCGTCAAGAAGACTCTCGTAGTCAGAAATCCAAATTCTCAACCAGTCGCCTTCAAAGTGAAGACTACCGCTCCAAAGGTGTGTTTCGGGCCCTCCGTGATTCTTGTCGGGGGTGTTTCATCTCAACTGACGGGGCGGGTTGTGTTATAGTTGTACTGCGTTAGACCCAACTCGGGACGGATAGATCCTGGGCAGAGTGTTGAAGTCTCTGGTGCGTTGATCTGGTGCAGCGCTGGGAGGGGTGGTGTGCTGACATCATTGGCTTCCCCCGTCCTTGCTTTGGTAACTGCTACTAGTCCTTTTACAGCCTATGAAAGAGGATCCTCCTCCGGGCACAAAATGCAAAGACAAGTTCCTCGTTCAAAGCACTTTCATTACTCCCGACAAAGAAAACGTGTCACTCCAGGATATCGTAAGCATTCTCCTATCCGCCTGCCCTCCGCCTGCCACTCAAGCACACCGCCATGTAGTGGACAATGGTCGATGCCGAAGGCGATGGCAGAATCCATCAGCAGAAGATCAAAGTTGTGTACCTTCCTCCAGAGGGTGAAGCGCTGGAGGAGGCTGAAGAACACGCACAAGCCAGTCAGTTTACTGACGGATATGTGAGTGTGCTCCAGCCCCACTACCTCTTCCTTTTGTGACCGCCTTTCTCAGAGCTATACAACGACCCGTCCAACACCCTCAAATGGTCACGCCAATGTACTCAATACGTTCGTCCCCGTCCATCGCGAGCCCCGATCGTCCACCCCAGCTGGTCACGAGCGATCACCCTCACCAGCACAAGGAGAATATATCATTGCTCACGAAGACACTACACAACACGAGACGACATTTGGCGATACACCCAGCGTGGTCAACATCAATGTTCATAGCCCTGGCCCTGCGGAGGACACAGGCGCCAAGTATGCGGAAGCTCAGGAGGAAATCTCACGTCTCAAAGCATTGGTTGCAAACCTCACCGCGGCTGCGCAAGCAAACAATTTAAGAAGAAGGACCAAAGTCCTCTCGGATGACGGCAGTTTTGTGGGAGATTCTATTGCGGATGATGAAACGGTGGTGGACAGGACGAGTGTCGCGACCGAAGGCGGTGTACCACTGCAAGTGGTCATCATCATCGCACTCGGTGTTTTCGTGACCACATATCTCTTCTTCTGATCCCCAGTCTGTGACTGGGTATTCAAGTGGTTTCGATTGACTTTGGGGCGAGTGTATCTACCCTTCATCTGCTGTGATTTTCCCGTTTTCTTGCATTATTCATCATCAGCGTACACCACCCTCCTTTCTGTGATTTCCGTAAAATTGACCATGTTCAGGTCGTGGAATACCCAATTCGTCTTTGAATTTCGGTCTGTTATTTGTTTTCGTATTGCCACGTTGCCAGCCAGCCACGGCCAGGTCCCAACGTCCGAAGCCAGAAGATCACGTGTGACGCCCCAAACTGCTGACTTATGCTCCCTTTCCCCCACCTCCATGAGCTACTTGGCCGGTGTGCCCTCTGAGATCATCTCAACATTCAAGCATATTTTATCAATACTTTTCTCTCATGGACGCTTCATAGTACCGATTTCGACCGTCTCAGGTCCGCCCCAAAGAAACTCTCCTAATTCCGACTCGTGGAGTCGTGGCCTTCCACCACCTTGGTTGACGCTAAGGTTTGAAGGACTGTTAGGCCTACCCACAAATATATGGAAATCTTCAACGTCTTGGATAAACCTTGCACTGGGTTCAGCCTCCGCACCTCCCGAAAGGAACTCGGACCCATCGGACGAAAAGTCGAGAACAAGCTTATGGCCTGAAGGCCCTGCACATCAAACGACGATCCAAAGGCTCATGAATCATCCCGCTTTGAGCGATCCGATGAGGAAACCTAGGAACCCCATCGTGCTTTGTCATGGTAAGCTTTCTTCGTATCTCTCCCACATGTACACCTTGCTGCCGGAAGCTAACGGGTTCCTCTCGGAAAACATTTTATGTCCAGGCCTTTACGGATTTGATGTGTGGGGACCGTCACAGTTCCGGCGACACTACTGGTCGGACATACTTCACATCCTACGGATCACGGTGGGTGCCGAGGTCTTGGTGACCAGCGTACCGCCTACTGGATCCATCGAGGAACGGGCTGTTATGCTCGACAAGGTCTTACAAGAGAAAGCAAGGGGTCGGTCGGTCAACTTTATGGCGCATTCCATGGGAGGTTTGGATTGTCGGCAACTCATAACGCACATTCGGCCTACAACCTATGGCCCGCTGTCTCTCACGAGTATCGCGACTCCGCACCGAGGAAGTCCGTTTATGGACTGGTGTTGTGTGAGTATCCATAAACGCTATGTAAAGACACGACGCGTTGACCGGTTTCCGTTGGCTAGCTGAACATCGGTATTGGTAAACCTGCGCAGAACTCGTTTGTTCCCTACACACTCAAGTCCCCATTACTCGTACGAGAACTGCCCGGCATGAACCCGGAACCCGGACCCTCGATAAACGTCGCCTCATCTAGCACATCCCCCAGCACTTTCACGCCGTTACTCAACTACATCACTTCCCTCCCTCGGTCCATGTCAACGCTCATCCTCTCCCTCATCGACTCCCCCGCATACGCGAATCTCACGACCTCTTACCTCAACGATTATTTCAACCCACGAACACCAAACAGAAAGGACGTCAAGTACTTTTCCGTTGCGGGCAGGTGCAACGAAATGAGCGTTTTCCACCCGCTTTGGTTTCCGAAACTCATTGTCGACAAGTCGGAACAAGCTGAACGCGAAGCTATGACGTCGACCAAGGCAAAGAGAACTTCGACCTCGACCCCGACCAAAGCACCACCACCTGCACGACCAATCAAACTGACCTCCTCCAAAGGCAAAATAATACAAACGCCTCCCTCCCTCTCAGCCAAGCGACTTCGGAAGGCAAACAAGTCGGTGTCGAATCGCGAATGGGGCAACGACGGTCTCGTTCCCATCTCGTCGGCCAAGTGGGGCGAATATCTCGGAACAGTGGAGGACTGCAACCACTGGGACATTCGCGGTGCAAGTGGCTTTTCTGCTGCATGGGAGTCTGCTGGCGAGGCGGGTGGGCTAGGATGGACCCACGGAGTAGACTGGTCCAAGTTCGGGCTGGGTTCTACCAAACCTCGTCCACCAGCCGAAAACAAGAGCAACCTCCTGACGGCTTCATCCAAGAAACGAGATGACGAGGCGAACAAGACGGCAGTATGGATCGGCGAGGAAATGGCAAAGGCGAACCCTCCAGAGCCTGACTACTTCGCCCAAATGAGGGACGCATACTACAGTGGCATCGCCGAAGAGGAGGCAAGAGAAAAGGCAAAGCAGAAGGAATTCAACCTAAACCGTCTATACATCGCGCTATCTCGGAAATTGTACGATGAAGGGTTGTAATTTTTGTAATAAATTACTGTATTTCAAACACAGGCGATGACGATCGTCAAGACCCCTCCGCCACAATGAAATATCAAATCAAAAAGAATTTGTATTACCTCTAACAATAGTCCGGACTGGCAACATAAAGGGGTGTCCTGAACGAAGTATACCACAAGAATACTGATGACAACATATGACACAACAGAGCGTGCAATAAGCAAGATGATTGGGGTAGTTGCCAGGGGCGTGAAGATCGAAGAATGGTAGACAGGGGCACGACTGGATAGATAATGGAATGTACATACGGAGCAGGATGAATAAGGGATGGCTAAGGACTGGGGCACTTCATGCGTTGACCGGTGGGGAACAGCGACCTTGCAGAGGCTGATCCTTGAAATGTAACAGACCGTATAGAGAAGCGATTTGGTCACCCTGGGCAAATTGGAGGATTAATGCCGACTCCGACGGTTGGAAAATCAAGAACTTACAGTACGCTCCAGAGCTTCAATGATCTCGTGAAGATGCTCAGCCAAGACGTTACGCTTCGCGACGTTGGAAACAGCATCCATGAGAGCGTATTGTTGTGCCAACTCAATGTATATCCTACAATACAAAAGGTCAGCTATCGTTGGTGAGAGCCTGTGGGTGACTTACGACTTGTGGTGGAGGAAGTCATCTTCCATCTCCCGGACAACCCTGGCCAGCACAGTTTGGGGAGGTGCTGGATCAGAATCGTCATCCTCAACCCCGTCACACCCTTCCTCTTTGCGAGCGTACTCTTTCGCAGTCCTCCGTCGCAGGAAAGTAGCCACCCACTCTTGCGCACCGGCCAGTTCAGCCTCGTCTCGGCGTTTTCGATGGCGACACCGATCACATGAATCGTGGTCGTGACGATCTGGAGCAAGGAACAACTTCCTCACTTGGCCGTGAATATGGGGGACTGGCGGCGCGTTTGAGCCAGATGGAACTGCTGGGACGGATTTCTGCTTGGAGAGTCGTGGAGGTTGTGACAGTGCCGGAGCTTGAGGACCAGGGTCGCTGCTGGCTTTTGAAATGATGGAATCCTGTCACGAATCGGTCAGGTTCCTTCAAGGCTAAAGATAGGTCCCACTTACGTCGTCGGCATTAGATTGCTCGACAGAACGTTCAGACCGACGCTCTTCCACGTCTTCACGAAGTCTCCGGAGTTCATCGTCCTACAAAAGCGGATGAGCAACTGGAAAGTGTACTATGAAAATGAGGGCTTACGTTGATGAATCGCCTCGAAGGCATAGGCAACGGTTTCCCAAACGATGACACGCTCGAGATGTCGTCCTCCCGTCCAGTTTCGTGGACGGCGGACAACCTCGAAGGAGCTCGACGTGCTGCAGGATCCGGTTGGGAAATGCCATGTCCGTATTGAGGGGATGGCGCGCGATTGCTCAAACGAGACGAGGGACGAGCGGCACTGGCAACAGAACCGGAGCGGGTACGCTGAGTAGGGACATTTGAAGACAGGGTAGTGGTGACGGTGGGGCGTGCAATGTTCGGGAGAGTGTATTCAATACTGGCGTCGCCCTGTACCAGGCTCTGTTGGCGAATGTCTTCTGCGTCCTCTTCTGCAATTTCCGTCTCCGTTTCGGATCCGTCGTCTTGACTGGGAGGCGAATATCGCGTCGTCGTGCGGTACTCTCCAGGCCGTTGGTACTGGTTGTATGTTTGGTTATCCAGGTCTTCGTTGGACACCTCCTGAACAGTGCTGAGATCGCCGAGAGGATGGATCATCGACTGCTGTGCCTCCCTTGTCGCTTGGACACCCTCAAGGATAATATGCCGAAGCCGCGTCACTTCTCCGCTGAGTTCGCGAACTTCAACAGAGAGCTTATCGACCTCAGCAGACTTCTTTTGGATTTCCTCCGCGTCGCGTTGGCATGCTAGGCGAAGCTCCTCGACTTCGAGTTGGCTGTTACGAAGCTTCCGGGAGAGGTCGGTGATATAGTCGCGCAGGTTTGTCACCAGCTGCTCCAAAGCTGAATGCGACGTTAGCGAACTGTTGACATCAGAACGAAGGACACGCTCACTATTTTTCTCATCAAGTATCCGTTGATACTGCTCCTCCCTGAAACTATCTTCGTCTTGATTATAGACTGGCTCCTGTCGTTGCTTGCCTTTCTTGTTACGAACAGGCGAATCCGGAAGCCGGAAACTTCGCTCATGGTCCCTCCGCTTCAATTCCTCGCGGAGTTCAGCAAGACCTTGTTCGAGTTTCGAGAAGTTTTGACGCTTCGTCTGCCTGAGGTCAGCGATGGCAACTTCTACGAGTTCCCGTAAATGTTCACCTGGGTGTGCCATTAGTCTTCATTGCGTAAGAAAATCGTAAACGACGGGCTTACTTTCTGGCTGGTGAGCTGTGACGGCAGCATACAACACACGGGATTTAGTAGGAGTATCGGCCGCCGCCGTAAGACCAGTAACGTCAGGCAACTGCAACTTTGAGGAATTGGCGGCGGTGGTGCGAAGGGGTGGATTTCTCCGTATTCTTGTTCCGTCGCCGGGGTGATTCAAGATGTCGATGAAGGGGTGGCGCTGAGCCCTAGCGTTGGCTTCGTCCCAGGCGGCCTCTTCGCGTCGCGTGTCCTCGATCTCCCTAGCCAGTCCCTTCGCCATTTTGCCAAACCTGCTGCCGGTCGAGGCGGTCTGACCGGAAGCATCATGGGTGGAAGGTTGTGATGGAGGTGGCGATGGAGCTTTTCGGACTGGAACACGAGCTCTTGGTGAGGGAAGCGGGGAGAATACCTGTCGTCTCGGACTAAACGAACGGAAGCGATCGTCCGTGACGCGGCCTAGCGCGTCGGACAACTTGGGTCGGGTAGCGGGAGTGGGGGGATCGCTGCGTCGGAAGCTGGAAGAGTCAGTTTCGGCTTGAGAGACTGTATCGTCATCGTAGTTGTTGTTGCGAAGAGTTCGTCCATTGGACTGAGGAATGGGGGGCACGTTATTGAACTGAAGATGGCCAGACTCCACGGCCCGATCGAGCTCTACGGTATCATCGACGATGACGGGATCAAACGTAGGATGAGACCCAACAGTCTTTACGAAAATGGAATCAACGCGCGGCACGAATGGACGTAAAGGGAGAGAGCTCACATGGAGGTGGATGTCGCGAGATTTGTTCGCGTGGCGGCTCCTGCTCGAATTACCAGTTGGAACTCGCTTTTGGCTTCGGGGAGTAGCAGCATCGTCAAACATGCTCATGTGACCCCTGTTGCCTATGAGACGGTCGACCTGACGGTCTGGGTCATATTCTCGTCCCTCCCTGGGCGAGTGGGATGGTACAATCCCCCTCAGGCCAGCTCCAAACGTAATTTCCGAGCGGTGGTGTCCGTCCGTCGAGCCCGTATCCCCGCCCATTCCGTACGAATCGTCCATCCTGTAAGAATAGTGTCGCTGATGTTGTTTGTAGTCCTGGACGTAATGATGGGGTTCGGGAGCGGAGAATTCGAGGTCGTTGAAGGAACGGGCAAAGGAGGAATATGGGTCGAAAGGGAGGGGAGAATGACGCGGGCCATTTCGGGGATACTCGATAGAATTATTAGGATCATCGGTTACGCTGGTGAGGATGAGGGAGACGCTGTCGAGATCACCGTTGATGACCTGCTCCAACCCTCGCCTGTCTTGTTCCTGCGCGTCGGTAGAGAGAACGCTGAAGCCTGGCTCAAAGTCTGCGCCGGCCATGGAGAGAGAGAAGTGGGTGGAAGGGGGATTGTTTCGCGGGGAAGGGAGGAATGGAAGAAAACAACAACAGTTGGTCAAAACTGACGCGCGACGAGGCACACGGCATTTGTTGTTTGTCCCACACGCATCACGTGCCACGTTCCCTCCCACCTGCCTCACGACCATCATGGCCATGAACCCAACTTGTAACGTTGTCTACGGCTTCTGAAGTATACCTTACTGAGTATTGACATCGTCTAGTGGCAAATGCTCCCGAGAGTCCTACTACACCACCGGCCAAAACCCGTCATCACCGTCCATATTTTACGCCAGCTGAGGTTGCTTATCTTTCCGAAAAGCAACGAGGAAAACTATCGGAATCTCAGGAAGAAAGGGCAAGGCAACAAGCTATGTCCTTTATCGACGTTGTTGGAACCCAACTAGGCTTGTACGTCCTTCTGTATCTGCCATCTGGCTCCACTGTAACCACCAGCTGGTTGGTAGCCCTCGGAAGACGGTCGCAACCGCCCAGACATTTTATCACAGGTTCCACTTGTTCTTCCCTCTCAAGGACTTTATGTACTGGGTGAGGAATCTAGAAGATGTTCCTGCCATCACCGCTGATAAAATTGGCCTTATTCCAGGAGGTCTCCATGGCTTGTCTATACGTTTCAACGAAGCTCCACGATACTCTGAAGAAGCCCAGGGACATCCTAATGGTGCAGTATGCGATACGATTCCCTGAACTAGCTGCGAAAGTGAAGGTGGTGGGGGGTGAAGTGGACATGGATCATTCGGTGAGCCCCGAATCCTCCTTTCTCTAATGCGATTATGGCTGAGCTTTCCCAAGGTGGTTGAAAACGATCGGAAACGGATGATAGGCATAGAGCGACTCGTTCTGGAAACCATCTGTTTCAACTTTAACACCAGAATGCCATTCTCCTTCGTTATCAAATTGGGCAAGGAACTCGGAGGTATGCCCCCCTTGAACTGGGAATAAACCACAAAATTAACACATCCAAAAGCTACGAAGGAACTTATTAAACTGGCGTGGCATCTCGCTGTTGACAGGTATGACGTTTCCTTCCATGTAATTGCCTACTATTACTCAAGTCTGCACGCAGCCACCGGACACTGGTACCCCTCATGTACCCCCCACATACGATAGCTTTGGCTTGCGTGTACCTTGCTGCACTCCTGACCTCATTCGAGTCGCCCGCAATACCGATGCCAGAAGGCTATCGCTTCCGCACCGCTCACGAAATATGTACAATGCTCGGTGAACATGGCCCCTGGGAAGAGAAATACCACGCCCATGTGGAAGACTTAGAAGGTGAGATCGATTGGCGTTCCATCGGAGTTGTATCTGATTCTTTTTTTCAGACGTCGTTCATGCCATCCTAGACCTCCTTCTTTCCATGTCGAGCAATGCTCCAAGCTCTCTAAACACATCCCCTAGCACCCCATCGTCGCCCTCTCCCCACAGCACCCTCGCATTTGCGGCAAACCCAAACGCGTCGCCGAATTCACTTTCGGCCATAGCCGTCATTTCCAACACTGCATCTCTCACACGATTGAAGATCGCTCTCAAAGAAAGGGAACATGAGCCACGCGAACGCATTCCACTTAGCCGTACGGATCCGACAGCTGGCCTAACACCCAACTCCACCGAGACGGATGGAATAGGGAAGAACGAAGGCACTGTCAGGTTCCTGTTCGGACCACCCGCTAACTGATCCCCTTTGTTCCATTGACACCGTCGTATTACATAGTTGGAATGTCATTACTTGTGGGCACGTTGGCTATCGCCCACTCCGCTGTCTTTTCCTGGGCATTCACGAGAGCATCCATCTTACCGAACTGCCACGAGCGCAGCTCAGAAGAGTCCTCTGAGGGCGATGGCGGATAGAGAGACAACGAAGCAAGTGCCATATACGTGTGGAAAGGATCTACATGAAAACACTTGGTCAGACGCAGGAACTGGACAGGAAGAAGTACACACCTGGGGTTTCATTCGGAAACTTGGCAATACCACCGAAACGGAATTGACAATCGCCAAGGAAGGCTGCGTTAGCGTTGACATCTACAAGAGACCCTGCACCTAAAACCTATAACGATTCTGAGTACTTGCTATGATCATGGATGATAAGTGCGCACCTCGATAGCAGCTCCACACCAAAAGCTATAACATGCATCCTGGGTTTTCTCCGTTCGGCCTTGGAAACCACCTGTTTGGCACTGAAGTAGCCACCGTACTGTAGCTTCCTTTTCGTCTGATGAAAGAGCCGGTTGATGCTGTGCAGGGGCAAGCGCAAGTACCGCGACGGAGCAGTATGTCGTGCCACCTGCCCACAGGAGGCATTAAGGTTATAACAGCTTGCGGAGGTGGTGCCCGAATCTACCCACCCTGCGCTTCTTGGTTCGGGCCTTGCCCATATCCGCCTTCATATGTCTGCCACAACATTGGTACGTTTCTTCCATGGCACTGCGTTACGACGCACCCTGCATGACCGTATGAATCGCAGTGACTTCTCCACATCTATACCAGACCAGTCTTGTAAAAGGAAAGCGATGATGAAGGCGCAGTACACCAGTCTGACGTCTGCTTCACCCCAATTCGGTATAGGGGTGAAACTGAGGCGATGGATTAGCAACAGCCAGACTTGTGTATGGTCACTTACCTGCCATCATCCTGCTGAGTCGATCGTAGGAATGATATTATGCCTTGTCTGTCTAGGCGGGTGAGGTCGTCTCTTAAAATGCATAGTGAAAGAATCGCGGTGTAGGTGTTGATTAGGTGTGGTTGATCGTAATCCTGGAAGAAGGTATCAGAACGTCAATTAAGTCAGAGGAGAAGCCTCACATTGACGACAGATGGAATAGCAAGGGACGGTCCAGGACGAAATCCGGCTCCGTACTTTCCTGCTGGATAGAAAGTGGGTAACCGTCGATGGCGTAATGAACACGTATCGTACAGAGTTGTTGTCGCCAAATCCATTCACGCCATGTTGTTCTATCTTCTTCTGTTGTCTTAGATCCCAAAGCACCTAGCAGATCGAGGCCAGAGAGGCAGTAAAAGGCGAGAGTAACTCTACAAATGGTGCTTGAATCATATCGATGGCGGTCAGCGAATATATCTGACCTTGAAGTATCGACTTCCGTAAACTTTTCAGCAAGTCCCCTGAGGCAGAACATAAAGTGGCCTGCATGTTGCTTGCGGTTCAAAGGAGGAAGGCTGACTGCTGCCATATTGGCGAAAAGAGGTGAAAGTCACGTGCCCCACAGCCCGGCAACAAACAACGCGCGGAGTTTGAACTCGCGCGGAATGCATATAAGAGTCGAAAACGCCCCGCGACGTTTTTCATCTTTACAACCACCACTCATCTCCCTCATCTTCTTTATAACCTCTCTCCTCACCTCATATCTCTATCAAACATGTCTGGAAAAGGTGGCAAGTCTGGAGGCAAGTCTGGCGGAAAGTCCGGTGGAAAGGCTGGTGCTGGTGGTGAAAAGGGAACGTCCCGTTCTTCCAAAGCAGGTGAGTTGGAGAGCATCTGAGCCACCGATCGACAGAGTCTAACGAGACCAACCACGTCCTCAGGTCTCCAGTTCCCTGTAAGAGCGCCGTCACGCAAGGGGCCACACTCGATTCTAATTTGGACTTCATGAATCATTTAGGTCGGTCGTATCCACCGTCTGTTGAAGAGGGGCAACTACGCCCAACGTGTTGGATCTGGTGCTCCGGGTATGTTCCTTTCACTAGAATCACGAGCACAGGGGTCTGATCAGTGGTTTCAGTTTACCTTGCTGCCGTGCTTGAATATCTTGCTGCCGAAATTCTCGAGCTTGCGGGTGAGTTTGCTTCCCCGCGTGTTGGCTACGTGTCATTGAGCGTTTCTACCCAGGCAATGCCGCTCGCGATAACAAAAAGGCCCGTATTGTGCCGCGTCATCTTCAGTTGGCCATCAAGAACGATGAAGAGTGAGCGCGCCCCCTTTCAGCACAATTACCTTGCTGACAGCCGGCGACGTGCTCTAGGTTGAACAAACTCCTTGGAACTGTTATCATCAGCCAAGGTGGTGTCGTGCCATTCATTCAACCTCAGCTTCTTCCCAGCAAGACCAAGCCCGGCAAGGGACAAGAGAGTCAAGAAGTTTAGACCACATGACTTGCCCTTACCCTCCCTATGTAATTTATTGAAGTACTCCCGCGTAGACTATTGCCTGTACTATTTGCTCTATGCCTCTACGTCTTATGCGATTTTACCCCGATTGATGGCGAGTAGTCCGTTGTGAAATCTTGGTCAGCAAACATACCCTAGAACAAATATCCACACAGGCGACGCGCGTCGAGAAAGTGACCGACGCGTGAATAACCCCCCAGTCTCTTCATTGCACTTACCTTTCTAGCTCAACGTACCGTCATGTCGTCCTCCGAACCACCAAGACAACCCCCGGCAGAGTCAAGCAAGGCAGCAGCCAACGCTCAGTCCGGTTCTAACCCATCCAGCAACGCAGCACATCCCATGGACACCACCCCCGTCCCACCTGCAGAAGAAACATGGGACGATATCCCCGAGGACGTGAAAGGATCCACCACCGATGAAATATTTACACGAATGAGGCTGATAGATAATGACATCAAGGTGCGGTTGAGAGCAACCCACTCGCGTTGACGGGCTGACTGTTGGCGCCTGGTTTGCAGGTCATGCGGTCAGAAATGCTACGGCTACAACATGAACAGGCGACCATGAAGGAGAAGATACGAGAAAATGCCGAAAAGATTAAACAGAACAAGGTGTTACCCTATCTTGTGGCGAATGTGGTCGAGGTTGGTGTACACCCCAGGTGTTTCCGCAATGCGTCGGGACTTACGCGTTACACCGTGTAGATTTTGGACGTAGATCCGGAGAGCGAGGAGGATGGGGCGAATCAAGACTTGGATGCACAGCGGAAAGGCAAATGTGCGGTCATTAAGACCTCGACGCGACAAGTACGTCTGCTGCCCGCTAACAAACACCCTCGCGGTTCTGATACGTCAGTTTGGTGGTACTGTTCTAGACTATCTTCCTCCCTCTCATCGGCTTGGTCCCTTCGGAAAAACTCAAGCCTAGTGACCTCATCGGCGTGAACAAAGAATCGTATCTCATTCTCGACACACTACCTGCTGAGTACGATTCACGTGTGAAGGCTATGGAGGTGGACGAACGGCCGACCGAGACGTATACGGATATCGGCGGTCTTGACAAGCAGATCGAGGAGCTGGTGGAGGCGGTTGTGTTACCCATGAAGCATGCGGAGAAGTTCAAGACGTTGGGTATTAGACCACCGAAGGGAGTGTTGATGTATGGACCTCCGGGTGAGTTACCTTCGTTCAACCCACGTCGCAGATAGCTAAAAAAAGGTGTATAGGTACGGGCAAAACCCTGTTGGCACGAGCGTGTGCCGCCCAGACGAATGCTTGTTACCTCAAACTTGCCGGTCCTTCTCTCGTTCAAATGTTCATTGGTGATGGTGCAAAGCTTGTCCGGGACGCCTTCGAACTAGCCAAGGAGAAATCCCCAGCGATTATTTTCATTGATGAACTCGACGCGATTGGTACCAAGCGGTTCGATTCTGACAAGAGCGGTGATCGTGAGGTTCAGCGGACGATGTTGGAGCTGCTCAATCAGTTGGATGGGTTCAGTAGCGACGAACGCATCAAGGTGCGCATAGACGAGTTGGTTGTGTGACATTACCTTCTGCTTACCTCCGAATCCCAGGTCATCGCTGCAACAAACCGTATCGACATTCTCGACCCCGCTCTCCTCCGCTCCGGTCGTCTCGACCGCAAGATCGAGTTCCCCCTTCCCAACGAGAACGCCCGTGCCCACATCCTCGAAATCCACAGCCGCAAAATGACGCTCGCCCAAGGCGTCAACTTCCAAGAACTCGCGCGATCGACAGATGAATTCAATGGTGCCCAGTTGAAGGCCGTTTGCGTGGAGGCTGGTATGATTGCGCTTCGAGAAGGTGCATCGAAGTTGAATCACGAGCACTACCTTAGTGGTATTGCAGAAGGTGGGGCGACGCATCTCGTCATCTGGGTTTTCAGTGCTGACGTGTCACCTTCTCTCCAGTGCAAAGTAAGAAGAAGAATAACCTTATGTACTTTGCATGATTGGTGTTGTTGGTTGTATATTGGGGCGTTGCTAGTTGATCAATGCCTTGAATTGCGTTTGTGGGTTATTATTCTTTGACCGTTCCTACAGTGACATTTTGGAAGGCTGCTAGGCTGTAAGACCGAAAGTCGACCGCTTGAACTCACCTGAGCAGATTGACGAGGAGCCATCCCTTTCTGGTTGGACCCATGGTTTTTCGAGATAATGGCTTCCCCCAGCGTCTAGAACGAAGACATCGGTTGTTTCTACATGGACCAAATTGCTTGATTGGGGTGTTGCTCAGTTGCGCGTCCCGAGCCGCCGAACGTCCGGTGGTCTTTCTCCCTTAAGGCGTCGGGCGGCACCCTGGTGAAACATCAGTCAAGAATCAATCACTGGTTGTTTCAATACCACGCCATATTTGGATATATATCGATGGTAGTCATCGGGGTCTCGAAGTACATCCATCAACTTGCGCGCATCAGCCACAAGTGGCTGTTTATCGTCCTCGACACGGGACAACAGAGTACTCGGGCTTTGTGATTTGTTGATACTACTTGTCAGAAATCACCGGCATCCTGGGCAATCTTGTTTCAGGTGTGTTGTTTCCGCTTGAATTGCCATCGCCTAGCGCTAACGGGCCGACAGATGTGGTTGTAGGCGCCGCCACTGACATGAACTCCTCCAACCATTAGACGAAGGGATAGATGACATGTGTTCTAATACGCATCCGATGTCGTGGCTTAAACACTAACCTCAGTATTTATAGTCAAGTTCGACTTTACTACCCCAGGCCAGCATCACTACAAGCGCACTCTCGTCTCTCGTCTCCTACTCGACTACTCTACTCTAAGCACTACTATCACGTAATTGAAATGCACGCTCTCTACGCTGTTTTCACTATTGTTTTCACCCTGGCCAACCTCAGTGGCGCACTAGCAGCGGTCCTCCAGCCCCGGATTCCAACATGCCGTGCATTCGACTTTTGCAATCTGAACCTCCTCACGGGTGAAACCAAGGCAAATCTCATCCGAGACAAGGCGGAATTCTCCAAGTTCGAGCCAGTTCTCACTTGCCCGTACCACGACCAGTTTTACAACCAGATGAACTGCGTGTATAGGGTCTACGTAAGTCTACGATCGCATTGTGTTGCTTTCTAGGCTCATCCTTCTGGGGTGTATTCAGCCGTTCCAAGGGAGTGGTTTCAGAACGGACCTCGTCAGATCCGAATCCGCCGAAGGTAATGCCTGACACGCTGTTGTTAGCTGGTGCAGCTTCTGATCTGGGTTTCGCGTAGGGTGCGACGCTGGGTATGATGTTGACCTTGAGTGCATTGTTCCCTTCTATGGGCAGGTTCTCAAATATGCGTCCAGTGGCTACTGAGCTACTTGCAAATTGCAATGGGTTCCTTGTTCGATTACACTTCGTATATCTCTCTGGGAGAGGAATACAGGCAATTGCAGTACTATATAGCCGGGACGTTGGGCTAGAACCTAGTGGCGGAAGTGGTGGGCGGAAACGAGAGTGAGACTGACGTGCGCAGTCTACTGCTGTTTGCCCAACCAGGTTATAACCATGTAGGACTGACTGACTGCTCGCCGAGGGCCACACCGGGTGGATGACCCCCAGCTCCAAGAATGGGCTAGACAACGAGAAAAACCGAACGTCACTAGCTGCAAGGAACCGCACCATCTCTAAGGACAATTCGAGTCTTCAGAAGAATGTTATGCCTTTTCTTCATGGCTTTTTCTGAAACCAGTACTGCAACTTATAATTTCATCGTGAGGCCTTACCCTTGGACGCTGAGACTTGATGACCAGCCGAAGTGATGGGAGTTAGACGGTCCCTACGGAGTTCTACCTCAAGCATCTCCGCCGCCACCACCACACCCACCGTCAAGACCCCGACCGATGTGATTGTTATCATACAACAGATGCGGCCCCCGAAATGTGACATTGAGAACAGCTCGGCGACGAGTCAGCGTGCATTTATCGGCCAACCTCCATTTCCATGTGGGCATTGCGGCGACCTCGGCTAACCGGTCCGGATTTGGGAGCCAAGGGAGCTCGGAACCGAGGGCGAGACCAAACCAATTTAAGGAATCGGCACCATGTGACAAAGCCGTGCAAGTCACACAAGACGATGTTGCGGTCTGCATACTCGTGCTTTTCTTTCCCCCCATCCCCCAGTCGACACCGGAATCCACCCACGTCCACGATTTCACCAAAATACGTAGTTTCGCAGTGTTACACCCAGTTTCTCCTACAACCTTATCTCTGGAAATCAACCGAATAATCCTAGAGCGATGTCCGAAGCGCAATTTGCCTTGGAAACGGTGAGCATGCCGCTAGCAAATTCCTTTGCAATGGTCCACCAACACGTCCAATACCCTGCTTGTGCGTCCTCAGGTCAGGAGTCGTATCCCTCCAAAATCTCTCAAGGCCAGTCACACAGGAAAAACGACTGATCAAGAGCTGCATGGGTCGAGGGCATGCGACAGGTTGAAGCCGGAGGATGACAGGCCATCCCAGTTGAGCCAAACCTCGCGGCACGCGAAGCAAACGACGTCCTCGTCGCCTTCAAATGGGCCAAACAAGTTCCTCAAAACCCCGATTGACCACGGAGAAAGGGCTCGCTTGATGAAACTCTTCTTCCCGTCATCTTACGACGGAACACCGGAGTACGACGCCTGGCGTAGTTTCGTGTTCGACGTGAAGGTCTGGTTAGAAATCGCCCAGCTACCCCAAGAGTATGAAATGGTCGCAATCAAGATGTTCCTCACAGGTCGCGCTCTTCGCCATTACCTGATAGTCGCCAAGCCGAACCTGGACGCTTTCACCATCGGGACCTATCTCAAAGCACTTTTCGACCACTGCTTCCCGTCGGACTTCTGGCAAAAGGCACGCCAGGAATTCTACCAATGCGTACAAGGAGATCGAACCACGCGAGAGTATTGGCAGGAGTTGGATCATCTTGGCTACCGATTATCATATATCGACAAAGATCAGATCCGTGTTCAATACTGGAAAGGGTCGGCACCTTACATCCGTGCTGGATGGATATCCGCTGGATTCGATCCCGAAACGACGTCGTTGGAAGAATTACGTCGCGTGGCAGAAGGGCACGAACGTGCTGAGGTGATGCGTCAGGAAGCAGAAACAAGTAGGAATAAGCGCAACAGGAGAAAATACAATAGGCCGCGTGCCACCCGCTGAAGTAGGACTGTCCAAAGCGGGGTGACAAGTTGTCGCACGTGATAGACCGTTCTTCCCTCTTTGGCCCCCCTATCTCCGTCTCGTCTCTCTCCTTCGCCGTGCTCTCTATATGCCCACACCCATTTCCTACACTCTTTAGCAACTGCTTTTACCTATTCACCAGACTAGGGTGTGTCAGACTTATCGTCCCCCATAGTTGACAGACAACTCTATGCTTTGATATGTGGACATAGAAATGATCTTTTATAGGGCTGCAGGACGTACGAAGGGGAATGATTTAAATGTCTTAGCAAGTCAGAGGCAACCGTCTGTAGCGTTGGTCATAGCAGTACATCACACCAGGGTCGGTGTCCCAACATGTCACGTAACGTAAAATCGGCCCTTGCTCTCACCTCGTTCTCCATTCACCCAAAACGCACGCCATTGCCTAACACAGATCAGACATGTCAAGTGTGGCTCACGAGCTGGTGGGAAAACTGCAAATGGCAGCGGGTTCACCCGCAGCGAAACGTTCTGCACTCCAGGCTTACTGTGACCACACCAGCAAACTGCGCGAGATCGGGCCAGCGGAAGATGTGGAACGTGAACAGTGGACGGATCTTATGGAAGCGAACGCATTAGAAGTTGTTCTGAACGTCCTCATGGAGATCGCACCCGTCGACGTCGATGTACGTACTATCTGCCTATTTGCGCCCAGTCCTATTTTTCACGTGTTTCGATAAGTTCAACGACTATGCGGCCTAGTTGTATGCTCTCGATATATTAGTAGAGACGTTTGACTCGGAGGCAGCTGGCGGTACAGAGTATCTTCGAAAAGATGTCAAGGCAACAGGGCTTGTACGATCTCGACTGCCCGATATCTTCGAGAAGAATCTTCAAATGATTTCTGCTCCACCACAATTCTTGAACGGGGTGCATGTACGGATCCTCGAGTCTGTTACGCTCTCACTTTTACACTGTGCATACGTTGCGATTGCCGACTTGTAAGTGCCCCCAACTTCGGGGTACCTGTGTCACCCTTGCTCACCGCTGCACGCTTGTTGCAAGCTACACCCCACTCGATTCCCATTCGGTTATTAGCTTCGTTATCACGACGTTCTACCGTGATTCAGACAGAGACAAGACTCTGGATCTGCACCTCGTCGAAGTCGGGACCTTCCTTGTTTCACACCACAGTTGGCCAACCAGTATTTCAGGCAAACATCACTTCATAAGGTCCGGTTTTCCCCACAGCAGTGTTTCAACGCACCTGGGAGATCCTTTGCAATGACGAGTATTATAAAGAATCGGACGGTGTTGCGCCGATGATCGGGACGTGCATCATGATAACGCACTTGGCTTCTACGGATGCCCTAGGAATAGCATTGATGGAAAATGCCAAGATCCATCTTCATCTGTTTAAGAGGTGTTGGTTGTATATCGCAAAGCATCATGCAGTGTCGGCGTCCGGCACCAACCAAGTCCTTGAAGCGATGCTCAGGAGCGCCTTGGCGTAGGTCCTTTGGTGACGTATTTGGCCTATACTGAGGTATTCTTCATTTTTTGCCAGCTTGCACGATACCTCGAAGGCAGTCCCTCGGAATAAAGCAACAGTAATCCTCGATCTCATGAAGGAACAACATTTGATCATGCTGCTAGGTCGGGTGCTACTGGCAGAGCGTCCCCTATACGAAATGAGTTCGTACATTCTTCATTCCCGCCCCACCCACCAGCGTTGATACGCAACAACACAAAAGACAGACGCATATACGACCAGCTCAGCAAACTCGTCGTCCAGGTGTCCAAAGAGAACCCCGAGATGCGCAATGAGGCTATCAAACCCCCATGGGAGCATATACTCACGTGTATCCAAGACCTCATCTACGACGGAGCCCACCAAAGCATACTCGGTGGCCACGACAACTTCCAAGACGCCCTCCGTACGTCGCCCCAATCGCACAAGCTACAAGTTTGGCGAGATTTCGGCAAAGAACTTGGCCTGGACGAGGTAAAATTTATGGAAGAGGGCAAAGCGGACAGTATCACTGCTGGGTGTAGTTGGGTCGGTTGTCCGTTCCTCGGTAGAACGCCCCCACCGCCCACTGTGTCGATGCGTCTGTGTTCAGGCTGCAGAAAGGCGAGTCGATCACACAGAACCGCGAGCGGTGCTGATCTTTCGTTGTTAGGTGAGATACTGTGGGACGTTTTGCCAGCGCAAGTGGGTGTTTTGTTTTCTTCGTCCTGGTTTGGAGCTGATTGAGGCGCGTAACAGGGATTGGATGCAAGGGGGCCATAAGGAGTTATGCAGGACTGTGAAAAAGAGTATTCCCGTTTGACGGGTGCCCTCTTTTATAACCCTCTCCGATCAAAATGTCCGGATTTCATGTTGCGACAATCGACGCGCTTCCGCATCGTGGCGCGTCCTCCGCACTGATAGGGGTCTACAGCCCTGTTCGCCTCGTCGATAAGGTCAAGATCAGGAAGATAGATTTTTGCGTATACTATAGAGCATTTCTCCGAAGAATGCTGATAGTCGATATGCAGATTCCGATGCGAGCATCCCGACATGTACGTGCGCGACACGGAAATCCACACTTGTATCTTATCGCAACATCAGAGTGACCCACATGCGGATATTACCGTCCGCATATCTTCGCGTCAGGAACTGGTACCTGCAGAAGGGGAAGAGCAAGTCGAGACAGTCGTCGAACGATTATACAACCGGTGCTTTGACAGAGAATGGTAACTCCACCCGTTAACCCCGTCCGCAGGGCCCGTCGTAGAAACCCGACCCTTACACTCCCCTCGTCCGACCACAAGCACCAACGAGTCAAACAACAATAAACGCAAGGTACAACAGCCAAGATAGTTACACGATAAGTCAACATGCGATAATACCATAACAAGACGGGGCCAAGTGAGCAAAATACAGTGTGTGCTTGTGCAGAAGAACAGTAATCGTGAGCAGTGAATGAGTAAAGGCGAGTAACAGCGATTAATGAGGACGGTAATAGTAAGTGCGTGGGTCGAAGACGAGTGCGGGGGTATATCAAAACAACAGAGGGGGAATGGACGAACGAAAAACAAAAGCGTGAACGAGACAAGAAACACAAGCAAAAAAATTAAGTGGCTCTCCACAAATCAATACAATACCCATCTCAAACCCAAGAATAACACCAGTAGGGGGGTCATCCGCTCAACACGGACCCACCCGCGCCACACTCCACCGAAACCGGATCACTCCGCCCAGCCGAACTCGGATCCGAGAACCTCGACGTCAAGACCTTCCCGCACGATGCCATAGGATCGTCCCGCAACTGGATCCCATAACGGCTATTCCGAGGTGGGTAGCCGACCACGACGCCCTCCCGACGGCTCCTCAGCAGCGCGCGGATGCCAACCTCGTAGGACCGCGTTCCGCCGCCCACAGCGTCCAAGCTCAACCGGCGATGCCGTCGTCCGTCGTCGACGTTCGCGGTGGTGCTCCCGCTGTACTCGCTGCGGTACGTGCCGTGGCTATCTTCAGACGCGGTAGACGCTCGGCGGCGGGTCACACGACGCCTACCCCGGGGATCTTCGAGTCTGAATCGCATAGCGAGAGCCTCGAAGGGGTCGCCAGAGACGTTGGGGCGGCCGTTCGGTATGGGGATAGGCTGAGAGCGGATGTGCGAGGAGGGTGTGGGGCCATTGTGAATCATGGGATGCTCGAAATAGTGTCGAGCGAGACGTTGGTGTTCGGGTGTCGGCGGGAAGGGCGATATGATGAGATTAGACTCGAGCGTGTTGGTTCTGTTCATCCGGGGACGTGCGCGAACGACCGGCGACGACGGGTCAGCACCCAAACATGCTTGGCCGGGGGTTCCCAAACCGAACGTCTGCGCGCCGACCGCCGGCAGGAGGGCGGGTTGGGGAGTATCCAGACTACGGGAAAGTATAACCTCGTTGGAAGCGTGGTCGTGCTTCCCCTCTTCTCGGTCGTCAACAGACGGCGAGGAAGGCGTTCCGATATTTGAGTTGTCTACCTCAGGCTCGGGATGATACGGTGGGGCCCCTGTAGGAGAGCCTTGAGACAGGATATCACATCTAGAGACTGTGAGTGACGTACCCGGTAAGAGGGGAGAGGCGAGGACAGGTCCGCGTCCCTGCAGTCCCTCGGCCTCGATATCAATGGGCCTGCTCTGACGGGGCGTAGTCGGGATGGGTGTTTGAGAACCAGAACGGTCCCCACTCTCTGGGACTCTGAGACTCGCGTCCGGGATGAAGCTTGAGACTCCTTCGTCCACAGGGGTAACGAGATTGGTCCGCTGATGGCTGACACCGAGTGCGTTCATCACAATAACACTCAAAAACTGCTCGTCGCTGGTAGTCCGTGTATATCGCCATGGATCGTCGTCTTGCACCACCGGAAGGGTAATCAGACTAGATGGCGGTGGTATTTCTGCTCGGAATGAAGCACCGGGCGTTCCTTCCCCTCGCTCGCCAGGGATGTCGTCCGATACGGGGCTGGCTGCCGAATCGTCTCGAGGAGTGGACGGGTGGTGAGAGGAGTTACTGGGACGAACGCGCGGGGAAAGGAGATTGCCGTTGGACGCGATGGGCGAAGGGTCATCTTGGACGGGTAGCATCAACCCAAGCCCTACGGTGCCTATTTCAGCCTCGCAAGACTCGGGCTTCCCGCCACGGGACTGGGGAACGTGACTCGGATTAACGTTCGCGGTGAACTGAGACACAGCATGCATCAAGGAAAGGTCGGTTTCCTTCACCTGCATCGCGTCCCTGCTGCTTTTCCTACCCAGGTTGGAGGATCTGGAGTTCCCGACTAGGATAGAGTCAGTCGCCTGGTATATGATAGGGGTGGGCTGACAGGGCGGGCGTGGCCGAGTAGTGGGAATGAGCGAAGGGGAAGTTGCGGTTGTCAAGAGTCGTGGGGAGGGCTCCTCGCTTCCTTCGTCTCTTCTGTCACCACTGTCGCCTGGTGGTGAACGCCGTAGAGACTCCCGCCTGACCATCGAACAAGCCATTGAGGGCGACCTGAAGACCGAGGTGAGCTGCTCTATCGGGAGCCCCTGAAGGGTGCGGTGGTCGATGACGGTCGGGTGGTCCCCTGCAGCCTTGAACTGGGGACAGCTCTGCACAATCGGCGGCGAACCGTCAACTTCGCCATCCGCGACTTCGACCATACGGGGGGAGGGGTGCGCGCCATCACTGCTGCCGGAAGGGGATGACGCGTGTCCGCCAAGCTTGTCTCGAAACGCGGAAGACCTACGACCTGCTTGCGGAACGGGTTTGCGAAGTTTGGCAGTTCTCTCCAGGTGATCGTCACCGGACGCAACCCTCCCACGACCTGGTGTGTCGTTGCGTGTCGATGTCAAAAGTCCACGAGCGGTGAAAGAAATCGGAGGACTACTGGAGAACGGGTCGTTGATCGTCGTAGGAAGAAACTCCTCCGAGAGGGAAATCACGGGGGAATGGAGGATAGGAGGGACCAAGATGTGGCTGTCGCGGGATGGTGAAGGAGAGAAACGATCGTTCTGTGGCACAAGCTCGTTCCTCAGTACCGTGTGTGGAGAGGGTTCGAGGATGCCGGGTTGTTCCAAACTGGACTTTGGATAGCACAGCGCTGGACCGAATTCCAATCAGCATTGCATCGGATGACATGAGAGAAGAAGCGTACGCACCGTGATACAGCTGCCCAAGGCCGATCATCCATCCGATTTCCAGCACTGCGCGACATATGTCCAACACGTAGTACAGAATCTCATGGTCCGAAGGACGTGAGAGTAACAACGCGGCAGCGAGTAATACGCTACCCATGGCCAATCCGAGGAACTGGGTGACAATAACGCCCGGAAGGAGCGAATGAATTGCGACGGAAAATGCCCCTCGCCACGGTCGGCGCGACACATTGGGAGAGACGTCGAGATTGGATTGAAGAGTAGACGAGTAAGTGGGTGAAAAGGGTTCGGTGACGTCGTAGCGTGAACGTTTGGGGCGGAGGTAAACTTGCGACGGAAAGCGCGTATGGGTGCTCTCTCCGCGCCTCTGCTGGCTGGGGTGCCTGGAGTGATGTGCGACGGCCATAAGCCCAAAGAGCGCGGTTTGAATGGCCACGACACCGAGAGTGAGAGCAGAGGAAATGATCTTGGCGCTGGCGATAGTGGGGTGGGCAGTAGCGAGGATGGATAGTCCACAAGCTAGTGATGAATCGTTCGGTCAGGAAAGCACAATGAAGTAATCGCCTGGTTTTGAACGATTCACATGCCAGCATTAGAAAGGAGAGAGTTCCGACGACGACGATCTGCGCTCCTCCGGTTCCGGTGGAGTAGGCGTTCTGTTTCAGCTTCGGACCGTATTCGTAGAGCAAGTACGATCCTGCAAACATGGCTAGTGCGGCGATGGTCAGTGACGTTGCCAAAGATACGACTGGGACTTACCTCCCGTTCTCCCTACGACTTGAAGCGTATCCTGGGCAACAATCCACGCGACCCCATGGTCGACAACCCCGCCCTGATCCACCGACTTGCCAACCCCAACCAGCCCAACGACCCCTCCCAAACCAAACACGAAAATGCTGGACGCAACGATAAGAAACGCGTAATGAAAAAGAAACGGATGGCGAAACGAGCTGTCGGCATAGGGGTTGAAAACCAAAAGAGACGACAAGACATAAGCCGAGTAGGGTAGAGTAGCAACGGCGAGGAACCTCGAAGTCGCGAGTAACAGAACGGCAGACGTCTCAGACACCATCGTCGACGAAGGAGAGCGGGAGGGACGAACGCGCAGTCCAGAATCAAACATGCAAGCGATTCAAATAGAGCACCGCGAGACCCTGATCACAATTAAGTGCCCTGATTGACGTTGCCAGTTTGCGATCTCTGCAATCATCACGCCAGCATGTTCCCTGTGTCCGCACTTTGTGGCTGCCGGAGATTTCCTCTGCAACTTACCGGGCAAGCGCAAAGTGATAAAAAATCGCGGCTCATCTGGACTCGACATTACCTTTCCCGGTGAAATCGACAGTCTCATGCAAGTGGGGTCATGCCACGATAAATCACGATCAAGAGATCGCAGTGTTCTGACAAGCAAAACACCCGCTCCAACACCGCCCGCCCACGCACAACAGAAAACGGCAAGTGGCGGCAGAGAAACATTAATCAACGTCCGGCGTCTGGCGTCCTTACTGTCGGTGGCGGAAAAATTACCGGCGTACTTAGACTTTCCCAAGGTTCAGCAACGAGTTCGAATCGGGGTGTGACGAGCGGGATCGCGGCACGGACGGGGATAACGGGGAATCTCAGAGACAGCACGCGGGTGGAGTGATGGTGGACGCAGAGGCTGAGGGTGGTCGGGGGTGGGGAGTCGACGAGCGGGCGGGCGGAAATAAGCAGGCGGACAGAAACAGGGGGTAACAGAAATCGCTGTGAAGGAAGAGGGGGTGACTTACGAAGACCGGCGACTCTCAGCGGCAAAGCATCTTACTAACGGATGGCGCAAGGATGGAAGGGGGCAGAGGAAAATAAGCGGACAGGACCGGAGTACTCACCGATGGAAAAACCACCGTGGAATGAAGGTAGTCGGTGAGCTCGGAGATAACACGGAGGTAGCATGGAGAGGATGACGACGAGAAAGGAGTGAGCATAGGCAGTGAGCACAAGAGAAGGAGCGAGGAAGGGGATGGCGAATCCACCAGGATTTGGTTGAGGTTAAATAGACAAAGACGAGCAGTCACATGAGCGTACAAAAGTAGAAAGATGATAATAATAAGATTGTACTAAAGTTAGCTTCAGGCGACATGTCAGGCGAAAGAGGCGAGAGAGGCAGAACTGGACAACGTAGAGTATGATGGGGGCGACGGCTGAAGGTGGAAGGCTGAAGGTAGAACTCAGAAGGGAGGCGGACGACGGCGGATTCGACGAGCACGCCGACCGGTTGTAACACGCGAACATTGACATTCCCTCCGGAAGTGCTAACACAAATTCCAGACCAACGCTACGATTGAAACAATGCGACAAGTGCAACATGTACAACAGAAACAATTGAGTAATGCAATTCCAAACTGAAATCCAAGAAAAAACCGCAGACTGACAAATGAGATGCAACTAAAGAGCAAGGATTCATAAGTTACCAATGATACGAATACATATCTTGACCAGCACGAGTTGAAGCCGTCGTTAGTGTTTCGTATGTTCATCGTCGGCATCGTGACGTAACGTGTTATACAGCCAAGCCGTCATCCACGATCGCGGCGCGTTGTTCTGCTCCGAGTCCAGCGTCTCCCGGCGTACGCGTTCGGCGGTCGCGATCTGTTCTTCCGCCAGGACTTCCCCAACTACAGCCTCGCGGGTGCTCACGCTAAGCCCACGCGAGCGGCCCATCCGATCCACAGTTCCATTCACAGTGAGGTCCCTAGGGACATCCATCCCACTGACGGTCGTCCCCCTCCTCGGCCTCGGCCGCCCACCCTCAGTCGACGCACCAACTCCCGCGCTAGGAGGCGGCGTAGCACCCATCTCCAACCCCCCAAACTCGGGTGGAATGTCCTCCCCAGGCGAATCCCCCACAAGCCTCGTCGCACTTCTGAGGATGATATTGAAGTTTGGATCCGCAAAGGGAGACTGGGCGCCAAGGTCGACGTGATGGGACACTGTTCTCTCCAACGGCGACCCGAACGTGCTAAACTGGCTGGTACCTGCCGCCGAACCCGACCGCGCTCTCGACTGGGCACTCGTCATACTTCTCAAACGACGAGGTCCACTAGACGGCGATGATCCCGTCAAAGGGCTATCATCACTGGGCGAGATGCCAACACCAGCGTTCGCAGTGGCGATAGCAGCCGCTGCCGAACTCGAAGGAGCTGAAGGGGGAGGCTGTAACGTAGAGCTTTTCGTGGATACCCTTGACGGTACTGGCCGAAGCGTCCGCGACGTTACACGGTAGATCGACGAATTCCCCGAAAAGTTCCTCCCTCCACCAGGAGCTCCCGCCTGAGTCGACGCCATGGAAAACGAGAACGAAGACGACTTTCTCCGCTGAGGCCTCACCGTCCCCAACAACGTCGAACCCGCCGCGCCAATGGTACTCATCACGCCACTCGGCCCCGCCTCCGACTGCTCATAGTCCGTCTCCGTCGATATCCGACTCTCGATCGCCGGCGGAAGCGCGATCCGCTCTGTCCCGACGAGAGGCAGCTCCTCCAACACCTCCAATTCCTCTCCCTCGGGCACATGCCCAGGAGGCGCATTACGCATCTCCGCCGGCAGGTCTTCACCGTGTCCGGCGGACTCGTTCACCCATTGCCCCAGCATCCCTGCCCCAGGCTCGCTCGTAATCGCCCGGAAGACATCCACCGTCTCGTCCAGATCCAGGATGGTGCAGGGGTTGATGGGCAGCCATAGCACGTTATCGATGGGCCGCGTATAGTGCGGGTTGTCGTACGTCAAGTCGTACCTCGGGGCGTCATCCCAAGGCTGGCGTTTCTCGTGCGGGGCAACGAGGTCAGGGCGGCGCGTCGTATACTGATTCTCGAGTGAAGCCGGATGACCCTTCTCGTGCACGTTGCCCTTCTCCGCACCGAAAGGATCGGTATACGTCGCCGCCTTCGGCGCAGCCAAGTCAACAACCCCGGGGTTGACGGGAAGCGTCGGCTCGACCTCCTTCTCGTTTTGGATTGCACCGTGATCCGACACCGTCGGCGTCGTATCGTCCGGAGATCCAGACGAATTCAGAGTTCTCTGCAGAGCAAACGGATCGGGGGGATTAGAAGAAGGGTGTGGCGCAGGTAACGTAGAGTATGCGAATTGGACTCCTCCACTCGGCAATCTCCATGTCCAGAACCGAATGTTACCATGATGTTGGTGGTTGCTCGCATGTCGATGCAGTCCATGATGGTGCGAGTTGTGGAAAGGGTAATGCGGGTGGTGGCTATGATGGTTATGGTGCGAGTGACTGTGCCGGAAGATATGCCCAAACCGTGCGCCCATGGACATTCGCCCTGTCGGTGTCTGCGCACCATCCGCCCCCTCCTGGGGCTGAATAAGGTGTTCGTCATCACTCCCAGCGACGGGGGGGTGAGTATTCGTAGTTCCGTCCAAGGCCTGTCCCTCCTTGGCTGGTGTCGGAGCAGGCGCACATCCGCAAATAAGCTTGGCTTCATTCTTGGCATCAATGTCGAAATTTGCGCGACAGTACATCGTCATACTACACCAGCCAACATGGTTAATCTAGGGTTATCTGTCATGGGATGTGCGACGTACTAGAGCTTCAAGGCAATTGTCAGAGCGATGAAAAGGCCACTGAAAACTGCCAGCACGGTTCGCTCCACGATAATCATAAGAGCAAGGAAGATGAACTAATGCGTGGACCATCAGTCATGCCCTTACGGGCCAGAGAGCAATGGTCGACGCACCTGGGATAGGATGATACCATCGAAAGAATAGCGGATTATCCTGATCAACAAAACACTTGCGTTCATTTCGTAAGCCTTGGAGTATACGTGAAGGAACTGCATCCAGGGCGTCAAACGTTGGTACGCAAGCGAAATGAGAAAATTACGCGTACCTGGTGCTTGAAAACGACTGGTGCGCGTAAAAGAAAGCGGGCTGAGTAACATGTGAACCACTGTACAAATCAACGACTTACCAAGCGCCACGGAGAAGTACAACGTCGCGAACGGAATGATCAGAGGGTTCAAGAGCGAGAAGCAGAACACCACATAGAGCACGACGAGGTGATTAGGGAGCCAATCTATTGAACAAGATCAGCAAAAGGAGAGATGACATTTGGCGAGCTACTCACAATAAAAGTTGAAGGTACGAGGTCGCGTGCCGAGTTTACGCTTGCGAGGAGTTGCAGCCTTCAACACAGTCGCGGGGTAAACGAGTAAAGGCAGGCCCACTATAGAGGAGACGGTGTTCATCAATGATATATCACTTAATAGGGGAGCAATAAACGTACAGAGACCCAATTCGAGACCTGCGTGTATTGCCGTCTGGAATATCACTGCAACTCCTCGTCAACATCGAGGAAACGCATAGGAAAGAGGAACGATACACACCCCATCCAACATAAAACGGTGCTGCATCGGGGAACTTCTGCGCAACCACCTGGACGGGACTGCTCGGTTGCTTAAAGCTAGCAAGGAAAGTTGACAACGCCGACACGCCAACACAGAAGAATACCAAAACGCTGAAGGATGGACGTAAATAATGAGAACATTTTCACAACTGCCACGAGAAGCACCCACTTGCAAACCAAGAACTTGTGATAACGTGTCAAGATTTGGTCGTGAAGCTTGGAAAGGAGGACAATCGTGTGTGCTTTCTTGGAGATTAGCAGGAGGATTAAAGGTACGAGAATAGCAAGACCAGTCACGAGGACGGTCGGGAGTAGTGAAGAAATAATTTCTTTTTTCACAGGATTCTTATCCAAATAATTTTTCTGTCCACGAATACCAGGGTTAGCCAGGAGAAAAGGTGTAAATACCATCACTTACAAGACCGGGCCATACGGTACTCAAGCTATCAACAGATACCAGGGATACGAGGAACGTGACCTGCGGAAATACACTTAGCATCCTCGCTCGTTCTCAAGCATCGTAACTGCTTACCGGGATGATCCAAAAGAACGTAAATGCCCAGACACCCAAATCAACCACCCAATCCTTAAGGAACTCGCCCGTGAAGGTGTTTGTCATAAGCCGACTCCAATCCAAATCACCGATCTCGGGTGCCATAGTGACAAGGCAGGTATAAGGGTTCTTTGGATGGCTGGGTAACAACTTTATCGTCTTCAAGGCATCGTGTGGGTTCTCGAAGGTGACAAAGGCAGTCGAGGCGGGAATGAATCCCGACGCGGGACGTGACCGATTTTCGTGGATGAGAGCCGTCAACAAGCCGAGTTTCATGGTGTAATAGTCAATTGCCGGCACCATCTCACCACGAAACAGGGCGTTGAGCCTGACGAGAGGTTGGAAGGCATCAAGGTGGTGACGGGGGACGGTGTGGAGGACTTCCCAGATCGTCGGCCGGTCGCTCAGTTCTTTTCGGCCGTCATCAACAGGGGTGGAGTCAGGAGGATTCGATACTGCCTCATCGCTTGGTTCAGGCTCTCCCGAGCTTGATTCACGTGAATGGGCAACAGGGTTCGTGCCTCCGTGAAGCTTCCTATACAACCAAGGTGAAGACAGCCTCATGGGTTTGTTGGTGACTGGTTTTGGTAACATTCCAAAGTCCTCCAAGTACGGTCGCAGAGCCTGGGTTAGGGTGTTCATCATTTCCTCCTCGTCTACATCCTCGGGAGATGCTCCTTGCTCGAGGTCCACGTTGTGGGCCGCACACTCGGCCGTAGCACCCTTCGTCTTCGCGAGCTGGGTGAGGGCGGCGTGGTGCAGGGCTTCCTTCTTGGACATGCGTTTGAGAAACGATGCAGACGATTTAGCACCCTTCTGCCTTTCTTCAATCCATCGTTTGACCGCTGTCAGCGTTTTCCGAGCCAGTCGAATGTGAGCCTCCTCCAGTTTGAGCATGACTTCGTCCCGTCGTTCCATCAAGGAGGCGAGTTCGGTCATTTTCCGAACGAGGACGACTTTCTCGATTGCGATGACATCACTGTTTTTGCCGGTCGAGTGGTCCATCTCAACGTGCACGACAGAAGCATGGTCTCCTTCTTCGTCGGCATTATCCTTCCGATCCATTTCCAACTCCTTGGCGGCGCGGGCCTGGGCGAACCGCGACCAGAAGGAAACAAGCCCTGCCACTAGACCCGGGGCAGGAGGCGGCTCGTCCTTTACTCTTGCAAGGTAGAAGTCAAAGTACTCCTTCAAGAGCTTTTCATCGCGGAGAGGCGCAGGGACATTGGTCACCATGACGGTCTTGAGGCGCCAACCACGTAACCTCCGCCTAGTCTCTTCGTCGACGCCGGGAACCGGGTTTTCCCGAGCTTTCCGTTCGTCACTCTCCACCTTGTCAGAAGCCTGCTTGGTGGCCTGTCTCCGATAACGAAAAGCTCCCCTGGCGATCCAGAAGAGATTGAAGGACCACGTCAAGGTAACCCAAACCAACAATACGAGATGGATGGGCAAAAACTTCTTCCCCTTCTCAGAGCCAACCAAGGAAGATATGGAAGCTCGTGTCATGCTTGCATGCGGAACGTTGTCGGGGGAAAATACGAGATGGATGGGGAGGAGGATTACCATTGTGGTTAAACTGTGTAGCCAGACGAAATAGACTTGTGCAGGAAAATAAGCACGCTAGAGGAGACGTGAAGGGAGAGTTGAAACGTACACGAGCCCCGCAGAAACCTGGCATATACGGTGGAATCTGGTCCGATGAGAGGTAATAGGTCAGCCTCTCGGAATTTCGCCATCTGCTTCACCCATGCAAGGGGCCTTTTTGCGAGGGGTGGCGAGGGTCGTCTGGGAAAAGATAATATCGTGTCAGTCAGGGATCGTGCAAATATTTGATCGTACCCACTGAGCCCAACATCGTCCCTGGTACAAGCTGGGCACACGGTCAGCAACGGTCTATCAAGCAATCGATACCAAGACTCACTATCCCCATTCCCAAGACTCAACACTTCCAAGGCCAGTATCCTCACTGGACGCTAGAGATGCCTTGTATGCCTTGGTTAATCGCCGTTTGCGGCGCATAAGTTCGAACGAGGTGAGACATAATGACCCCACGACAACAGCGAGAATAGTCTGTGTCTCCAGACCACTAAAGTTTTCTAAAAATGATGAGACGTCAGCGTATTGAAAAATGGGCCGGAAATGCGGTTCGTACTTGAATAGGGTCGAGTGTCGACAGTGGCCATAGATGATTAGCTCCAACTAAACCGGGTTATCGGTAGACTTGCTGCCAGGGAAGATATGAGGATGACTAGATAGTCGAGCGAGGGGGTCGTTAGGAAGAGTCGGATGGTGGTTTTACAATGGGGTGGTCATGACAGACGGTCAGTCGGGATTGCGACAAGGAGCCACACAAAAGGGGCTCCTTTACATGATGTCGGATTCGGCAGCAACATCCGTTATCCCCGTGTTGGGGCTCACCGGCGGGAGACCTTGCCGAGCGGTTTACTTTAACTCCCATACCGTACTACGTACAGGCAGCTTCAGACCTAGCGACATACAACCAATACGATGCACTTTGCGAACAACTCTGTTTTCTCTCAGACGGACTGCATCATGCCGTGGTTCACACGAAGTTTACATTCCGATAGAAGTTCAGGTCCCCTCACCTACTCGAATGACCTCGAGGTTCCTAGCAGGTTTTCCGCCCGGTGTAACCCGCCAATATTCGTTGTGCACACGTACGGACGGTCCGTGCCTCGGGCATAACGTTTTAATTTTTTTGCTCCACTCATGTCAGCATGACCATTCCCCCGCCATAACACCCCAGGGGTACCCCACTTACACCAACAGCGACGGTCATTCAGGTTAGTGGAAAGGAAGAGGGCGGTCCGAACGTCCATCACGTGATGTGTCACTTGTCACTTGTCACTTGTGGATCGTTCAGAAGCACGTCTGTCATCTCTACCCCGAGTTGTGACGTTGTCCAACGTAGCTCGCTCCATACGTTGTAAGGATCGACCTTTCCTTCCCCATGATGGATCAAAATCAAACAACAGGCGTTGAACAAGAATTGGTCAGTATCCCCTCCATCTCCGGGCCGTCTGATCACTGATCGAATCGATACCATCCCGCGCGTGAAGGCGACCGCCCTCGCCTCATTAAAGCCTTTCCTTCTTAAATCATCCTGGATTTCCATTCCCAAGAAAGACTCCGAAATCGGCGTCGGTGGATTTGGCACTGTTCACCGTGGCACCCTCCAACGAGGTTTGTTTGGTCCAAAGGTTGCAGTCGCTGTCAAGAAACTCTATACCGAGGGAGAACGTAGCAAATGCCTCCACGTTGCTCTTGTAAGTCGCGGGGTGTATCTTTTGCTTGATGCTGAATTCAACCGACATTCTGGTGTAGGAGTTAGTTCGGGAGTTGACGATTCAGGCTTCGCTAGAACATCAAAACATCCTCCCCTTGTTCGGATTCTATCTCAGTGTCAAACTAGATGAAGCGTGGCTTGTTTCTCCATACGCACCAAATGGCAACATATACGATTACCTTGAACGCGTTAACCCAGGGTTGGAGACACGGCTGGAGCTGGTGCGTCTTGTCAACAATCACAATGTCTTTTGGAGTCCTTGATACGGCTCAAAACACTAGGCCAAGGATACCGCCAAAGGTCTTGAGTACCTGCACACCCGAACACCTCCAATCTGTCATGGCGACATCAAGGCTGTTGGTGCATCCCTTCCACGGGTGTCCTGTTGAAAATGATTGAACCCCCTCTCTTAGCTCAATGTTCTTGTCTCTGGAAGCACGGCTGCAATGCTATGCGACTTTGGACTTTCAAAGAGCACCGAAGGCATGGCTGCTACCTCAACTACGAACAATGCAGGCACATCACGGTATTGGAGTCCCGAGCTGTTCCAGCAGGGCAATCGTCCGACACTCGAGAGCGATGTATGGGCTTGGGGTTGCTTACTCCTCGAGGTAACCAAGCTCCGCTGAGCCCCACGAACGGCCACCTGATGAACTTTCCAGATTGTGACGGGTTTAGCACCGTACAACGACATCCCTCTGGAAGGCCGCGTGATCCACCAAATAACGGAGAATATTCTTCCTGCACGACTAGATAAGCTCGAATGTCCAGGCCACGTACACGATCTGTTGGGCCAATGCTGGCAAATCCCTCCTAACGAGAGGCCCCAGATGAGCGAAGTTGTGAGCGTTCTCACCGGTGAGTATTTGGCCGTACGTGCCTATTCACAAGCTGACATCCCGTTTACTCAGCGGGAAATCTACACTTCCTCACCCAAGGGAGTACCTCAACCGCCGTCACAGTGCCGGCCACACAGTCGGGTACGTTAGAGCGTGAACTGGTAGGTTATGCTCGGCTGTAGTTTGTTCGGGTTGTTATAACCTCGTCTCAGGAGGAGTTTCTATTACCACTCGGGAAATACCGTATCAAGTCGTCTCGCTTGTTGTTCCCGCGAAAGCGCTCCGTGGTCGGGACAGGAGGATTCGGGACAGTGCACAAAGCGGTCCTTCGGCAGAGACTTCTGGGAAACTTTGGCATCGTGGTTGCCGTGAAGAGACTTCGGGGTTCTGGTGGACCTGACAAATGTCTACGTATGGTTATCGTGAGTTCGGCGTCTTGAATAAGTTACGGCATTCCTCTTACTACTAATACTACTCCAGGCATTGATCCGCGAGGTGGCGGTTTGGGCAGTGCTGTCCCACGAGAACATCATCCCGCTCATCGGCTTTCACCTGAGTGAACGTCTAGACCAAGCCTGGCTTGTCTCACCGTACATGAAAAACGGAAGCATCAGTGACTACCTCATAAATGCTCGTCCAGACGAACAGAAACGTCGCGAGCTTGTACGACCCTCATGTTTTTGAACCAAAATTGCTGGGACTGATCTCTCTAAAACAGGCTCTTGACACAGCTAAGGGCCTCCAGTATCTGCATAGTCGCGACCCTCCTATCTGTCATGGAGATATTAAAGCGGTGAGCGCGATTTTCATCACATCATATCGTCCACTCACGACCACCTTAGCTCAACGTCTTGATTACGGACGAGCACCGCGCCGTTTTGTGCGATTTTGGGCTTGCCAAGACGATGGAGAGTATGCCGTCTGGATTGACAACATCCACATTCAACCAAGGTGGCTCCCTTCCCTACGAGAGTCCTGAACTCCTCCTAGGTAGGTCCACACGTTCACCGGAGAGTGACGTCTGGGCCTGGGGATGTCTCTTACAAGAGGTACGCCAGCTGGCTTACTGTTAATGGACTTTGGGACCATCTCTTTCGCAGATATTTACCGGGAAGCCGCCTTATTACTGGGCGATGAATGTTGGTGCGATCGTCAAGTATATTGCGCAAGACATACCTCCTGCGTCGATTGGTGATCTTGCCTGTCCGGCTTCTATACGGACCCTGCTTACGTATTGCTGGCGACCTCGTCCTGCATTCCGACCTAGAATGCTGCAGTGTATCCATGTCCTCTCCGGTGAGCCTCTGCTGGTTGCGTCTAAAGTCACCGCCTGACTGCCGTGGATCTTATAGATGAATCGATCAGTGCGGATGCAACTATACGCGAACTCGAAGCCCCTGGGGTAAGTACTAGGCTCTACCCAAGATGCCCTAAAAAGGCCAATCACTTTAGCCGGATTATTGATGTTATCCCGTCCCAAGGATCATGTCCCTGAACGTGCAAGAGTCTTGATGAGATCTAGCCTGAGTTTTACTGAGGATTCAAGAATCGGGTCGGGTCGTCTGGGAGTGGTATTGCGAGCCAATTTGGTTGTTGAGACGACTGGGATCAACAGCGTCGTAGCGACGAAGCGACTCTTCCAGCCGAAGGACCCAGAGGCTACGGATACTTTTCTATCTGTATGTCTCTGACACACCTCGATCGTTCTGACCGCCCTGACGTGGAATTTGTAGATGGTGCAGGAAAAAGCAAACCGATGGTCGGCATTACTCCACCCCAACGTACTCTCGATTACTGGCTACTCCATGACCGAGCAGGAGGCTGCTGTCGAGGTGTTATCAGTCTTTCCTTATATGCCAACGGGGACCATTACCGACTACATTAAGCAACGTTCGCCTGGTTATTCTCAGAGGATTAAACTTGTGAAGTCTCTGTCATTGTCACCGAGAGATACGGGCTTACCCACCTGTTGGACAGGCCACGGACGTCGCGCAAGGCCTGTTTTACCTTCATTCAAGGACCCCACCGATACGGCACGGTAATCTACACCCAGTGCGTTCATCTTTCTGCCGATTGCCCACCTCTGATACCATGTGTATGCAGCGCAATTTGCTAATGAATGTCAACGGCGATGCGGTGCTGTGTGACTATGACATCGACGAGCTTGCCAACCAGATGGAGGAGCACGCTGCTGCGGATTCGTTCCGCTACCTCAGTCCTGAGCATCTGAACAACAATACCATGCTGAGTCTCCGGAGCGACGTATGGTCTTTGGGGTCGATTTTCCTCCACGTAGATTCCGCCAACTATGTTCTTGGATCACGCTGATGTTTGTTTCCCAGATCATCACAGACCAAGCGCCGTACCAGGGCATTATCGACAAAGCAACCCTGGTTAATGCTATTGGTCAAAGGATAATGCCGGCGGAGATCGACAAACTTGATTGTCCCCCGCGTGCGCAGAATGTTCTCGGGTTGTGTTGGAAGTGGGAACCCGAGTCGAGAGCAAGTCTAAGCGAAATTATCTCCATAATGTCGGGCAAGCTTTGCAGATTCGCCGAGGCCTGGTCAATACCTACAAAAGGGTGCGTATCTTCGCTTCACCTTCCATCCAAGTTGACTGATCGTAAACCCCGTAGTGTCGATTGCTTGAGCTTCTCATACGACGGCAAATTCCTCGCAGTGGGCTTCTCAAAGTTCGGGTTTAGAGTGTATGACGCCGAAACGGGTGCTTTAGCCTAGTAAGTCATCTGCATCTAATGAGGGTCACTACTTATCATTTCGTAGTGAACTGCCCATGCCGAGTCCAGGGTATATCCGTGTTCAAATAAGCCACTCTGGTCGGTTCCTCGTCGCTTCCGATAACAACAAAGTTTCGGTGAGTCACGACTCCCTGGTCAAGCACTGCTGGTACCTAACGCAAGCCTAGCTTTGGGATCTAGAAACACGGAAATTAAAAGAGACATTCCAAGGACACCAAAAGGGGACAAACGGCATCTGGGCCCTCGACATTTCGCCAGACGATGCATACGTAATCTCGGGTGCTCACGACAAAACAATCCGCATGTGGCGTCCTGCGCTTCAAACGGACAACAGCAAGCTCCTCAAGGAGACAGGCCGTTATGATACAACTCGCCTCGTTATCTCTCCCGACGCCGCGGTGGCAGCCGTCTCGATCCACGGACACCAAAATGAACTCTTTGACGTAAACACGGGACAAACGATTGCGGTTCTACAACGACCCAACGACTGCTGGGCGCTGCGATTTTCGCCCGATGGTAAACGCGTCTATGGTGGATGTGATAGTGGACTGGTGTGTTACTGGGACGTCGGTGACCTGCTGCCGATGGAAGATAAGGCAAGCAAAGTACCGTCGCGTCCTTACCATGCGATCAAAGGTGCCAGAGTAAGTCCTTCCCTATACGTTCTCTGGAGATTTTTTGATAGTTGCCTCAGGATGCTGTAGATGTAGTCTCGGTATCCAACTCCTGGCTGGTCTCAATTTCAATTGACGGCGATGTACGTGCCATGAAACTCGAACCGGCCACAACATCGACGGAATCGATCGGGAAGGTTAGCGCATTCCGCGATAGTAAGTTGCCCCTCTAGGGTTGGAATAACGCTGATGGTCGATCCCGTGTAGCGAATCGGGTGGATTTGAGCCCAGTATCTGACGACGGGGTAGGGCTTGCGGTGAGCTGTCCGCAAAGTTCTGAACTATTGACAGTCCGTAAGTCGGCTTCTAAACTGCTCTGCAACTGCTGCTAATCCGTTTTGAGCATTTTAGACCGTTACATGTCCTGGGATACGCCCGGCGTGTACATGTATTGATATCACCCCTAGGTGTGATTTCCGCATCGCCCTCCCAGATCAATTATGTATTACTAGCCATTGCCAACGCATTGGAAAACCACGGTGGATATGGGTGGGGTGAGCACACCCCACCAGGGATGTGCTTAATGGAGTCATCCACACGATACGAGTGCACCGGCATTCGCGTGGCGCCGTTGACGTCCTTCTCTCGGATGTGACGTTTACCGCTACATCGAGCATTCATTGTCAGTCCATGGAGTATAAACGATCCATGCGCGCAACCACTCTGAGAGCACACTCTAAAACGAAATCAAAGCGCAACGTCTAGAGCGCGAACGGCTATATATATCCCGCAGCTTAAAAAATGTAGAACCTGAAACGTTTAAAAAACGAGGGGGAGGGGTGTGTCTTTAGACCGGCCAACAAAAGCCAAAGGGTGAAAAATCCATAGGAAGAAAAAGGGTAAAAAAAAAAGAGAGCGGTATATCATATAATTACAAAAAATGAACTCGGTAGATTTTGTGGTGAGTCGATAGTAGTGATCATACACAGAAACCGGCGGATAGAGTAAGAAGAGATCATATGGCGAGAAGGAGAAAAACGGATAACGACAGGGAGGGAGGCCACGGACAACGCGATCGGATCCAAACGACAATCGAGGGAAATGGGGGTAAAGAGAGTGGGAGGTATCAAACGCCGAGTTCTGAGATAGCACGCATGTGGGAGGAGAGGGGTATAGAGCCGTCAGTAATCGTCGCACACAAAAACACACCCCATGCAGGGATAACCAAAACAGAGCAGAGAGAAAGAATTCAAGCAATGCCCATACCATGTAACAACTTCTTCCGATCCGCGTCGCTGATTGTCTGCGTTGCTCGTCTTGCGAGTAGCTTCTCCGTTCGGTATTTCTCATACAACACCTCTTTGGTATTATTCTTCAGTGTCCGCATGTGTGTACCCAGTACGGCGGTACGCATCGCGACAAAATCGCAGTGCGCCGGATCTAAAACGTCGATCGTACCCCAGCGGTACCTCCTGACAAACTGTCCTTGGAGCTCCGCAGGGCCGCGGATGTACGCTCGAGCACCTCTAAAGGAAGGACGTCTTCCCGCAGGCTTGGACTCTTGGTCCGCCGAAGCTGCCCCGTTGGCATTTGCGGAGGACGGGTCGGCAGTGCCATTGGTTCCGCCCTTACTTCGCTTTTTACTGGACCTCGGCTTAGGAGGTTCTTCCGGAGAGATGATCGCAAACGGAAGCATACTAGCGAGGTCTGCTTTCGATTGCTTTGGCCAACTTCCGGACGTGGGTTGGACGGGACTCGCAACGGAATCAGGTCCAGGACTTTGAGGCGCGTGGAAGTCGTCATCGTCGTCCAATTCCAACATACGCCTCCTCGACCGAGAACGGTCACGAACGGCCCCACGATGGGAACGAAGCTTGATCACAGGGCGCGCGTCGCGTTCCTCATCGGATTCTTCGTCGCTTGGTGGTCCAGCGGGTACCTGGAATTGGGTGGCACGACGAGGTGATCTAGGGTGCTTGGTAGGAAGACCCTCCGCCTTGGGTGGTGGTTCAAACACGCCAAACCTGAGCCCGATTTCCTTCAAGTCCCGCCTAACGACCTTCCTGACGAGGGCAAGTCTCTCATCGGTCAAGGTATCGGCATGGGCAATAACGGGCAAGATGTTGCACCTCGTCGCCAGCCTTTTGAGAACGCGGAGTTCCTTCGGAGCCATAGTTTCGTCCGCAGACTTCCGTGCCGGGGGTTTCGGGACCTCCTCATCGCCTTCCTCATCCTCCTCCTCCTCGTTTTCCTCGCCCTTTTCCGCCGAAGGCCGTTCTTTTTCGTCCTCCTCTGAGGATTCCGAGCTTTCGGTTGAAGTAATGGAGGAGAGCGAAGCGCGTCGGTGCAGTGTGGATTGGGATCTTACCCCAAATGGAAGTGCCGCTTTCGCGCGTCGTGCCGCCGGTCGCATAATCGTCTCAGGGTCGATGAGGTAAATGCAAAGGTGTACGTGTTTGTCTCCCTTGTTTTGGCGAACGACTTTACTTTCCTGGCAGTAGGTTAGACGCCGAAGCGAGGTTATCAGTGCGTCAAAACAGCGTATTTGATGAAAAAGGCGCTCGAACGCGGGACCAAAAAACGACGACGCACCTCGCCCATAGTCTCCGCAAACTGCGTATCCAGGTACTTGACAAGACTCGAAACACCGCGCTCCAGCTCCAGTTCTTTGCCTTCTTCAAAGTCGAAGCCGACCGTATCGATTACGGTAAGATGGATGCGTTCATGACGTTCTTCGCACACCTCGACGGCAACCGTCTTCAGGGCCTTTGTCTGTTTCGTCGCGCCTTCGGTGAACTTTTTCACCCCAACAACGTCTGGTTCGCTTGCAGTTGGTGATATGTCGCAAGTGTTCAGAAAGAGTTTGAGCAATGATGTTTTGCCTGTCCCCTTGCCACCCGCAACCATCAGATTGAACTTTGGAAACACGCGTGTAATACGACGAATCGAAGGGGGCTTCTGGGCAAGGGCGGGATAAGTCGGTGAACGCATGAACGAGGAGGGGGGTGCGTTGGACGAGTATATCGAGCTGGCAAAAAAAACACACCCCGTCTCGACGTCAAACGAAGGACGCGCGACGAGCAACGTAATTCACATACGCGATGGATTTTCTCCCATTTGTACCTTCGTGGACAGCTCCAGGCTGCTGATCGCCATCCGCTCCAGCAGGCCGAAATGGACGGTGAAAGGAAGGGACCCCAGGCTGGCTGTTGGGGTGAAAAGACGTCTTGTACGGCGCTTGGTGCCCATGATCCGTGCCACCAGCCAGGTTTTCATCAATGATGACCTCTTTCTTGATCGTATTGATGTCCACAAGAGCTTCGGGCCAATCGGTGGTGGATAGCCCCGTTGCTGCGATGTTGGGCAAGCTTGGAGACGGCCGAATCACGGGTGGTTCTTCCTTGGTCTTTTTGCGTCGCAAGGTGATTCCAAGGACCATTTTGACAGTTTTTCGCGTATTAAGCCGCCAATGGTGGCGAGTGAAGTAGGAGGGAGGGCAAGAAAAAGGAGCGAGACGGTGTGTCGAGAAGGTGAATCCGAATTCGAACGCGGACCGAAGTCGAAGTGGTAACAAAGACTCGGCCATTTTCGATATTATCACTCAGGCGCTTAGCCCCGCTCAGCACACCTTTCCATGTGGCAACAAGACCACAAAGCCTCACCTGAACCTCCAGACACGACACAGACACCCGACTCCTCAAGTTGACCTACCCAAGCACGCCAGAAACCCACCCGCTATTCACGAAAGCATCCATCGATCAGACAGGTCTTCCATTTTGCCAAGATACAAATATGCCAAACTAGGAGAGGGACTAGCGATACGAATGAAGAGGGATGAGACATGCAGGCGAAACGATGAGGGTGGGTGTGAAGTTATTTTGTTCCAAGCTTTGATGGTTTCCAAAGGAGGGGGGCTGTTCTACAGTGTCGAAGAGGCGTCGCGAAAAAATAGAATACAAGAACGAAGTGGCCGATCAACTCTGCAAGAAGAAGCAGGTTTGGGGCATGAACAAGTAACAGCCTCAGCGAGGCAATGTCGAATGGAACGAAGAACAAACACGTTGAAAGTTTTGATCGGGGGTGAACACACGACAAAGAAGGTCTGCCGTGAAAGCGTCAGAGAACCAGCATAAGACGACGCGAAAGCAACCAGAAGGATGAGCATGGCAGATACCAGGCCAGTTGGGATATAGGAGGAGATCGACTGCGATCGTCGTGGGAAAGCCAAATTTGACTGATCGCTTACCTTGCGTCCAACGAAGTCGTCCCCGCTTTTAGTGAGCAACTCTACCAAGGAGGCCGACGCGGTCCATAGGTGCAGAGTGTCGTGGTGGGATTGTATACGTCGCCAAGTCGCTTCCCTGGTAATAGCTTCCCTCTTGCCAGAACCCGTCCGTCCCATTGGCGGCGAGCGAGGAGCCATGATAACCGCCGTCGTTCCCGTATCCCGAATTGTGGGCGGAAAGAGTCGAATAGCTCGAGCGTGGGGGGGCATCGAGGGTATAGTCCTCAAAACCCCTCCGACCAAAGTTTTCTCGCCGGTTTCCTAGAGCCCCCGCGAGACAGGAAGAAGTCGACAACGAAGGCGCCGATGGAGGACCGGGAATAGAGAGCTGGGGACATGGCAACGACTGACGAATAGATCGGTTGTGCTTTGGCGACATCTGTCTCAGATCGCCTTGATCGTATTGTTGACTGAAGTCGCCCGCAGACAAGTCCAAAGTGCCGCTTTGGTTTTGGTTGTCACCAGATTTTGGGGGAACGGCGCCAAAGTCGACTGAAGGGGGATTGGGGCCGTGAAAGGGGACGGGTTTGGCATCATACGACCAGGATCCAACTGGATGGGGATCCGACACGGGCATGGCACCTCCCCCAGCGGTCGGTGCTTCAATGTCGGCAGTAACCGAGTCAACACGAGGCCGATGCTGCAGCTGTTCGGAGTTGTGGGTTGCTGATTGCACGTCCTCGCCAGCTGCTGTGCGGAGGACGGCAGGCCTGCGTCCGGCTTCTACCGCCCTTTTCCTCACAGGAGATGACACACCTCCCTCGGATTTTCCGGCCTTTGAAGCGGCGTGTTTCGCAGCGGCTTCCTTGTTTTTGACACCTGGTCCCCGGCGTCTGATCATTTCGTCCCAAGTGCAAGGTTGACGGCGTTTCGCGCAATGACTGCATTGTGGCTGCTCCCCGTTGCATTTCAGCTTGCGGCCTACGTACCCCGAAGAAAGAGGGTCGCAAGTAGTCAGAAATCAATCGTCGAGTTTAATTACCACCATGCTCATGCCTCGATGTGAATAGAGGGTGCATGGCGGCGAACTTACCACGACAGAAATGGCAAGCCATTTCAACCTTCTTCGCTTTCTTTGGGGGCATACGGACCGGACTGCCACCCCCTGCTTTCGTTGGGAGAACACCCTTCTCAACCGCGTGCAGGGAAGGCTGAGCGAGAGGGGTGACGGCGTTGGTGCTGCTGGATGGTCCTGGGTCGTAGTCTAATCCAGAAGCGATATACGATTCGGCAAGGCTATTTGGACTTTGAAGACTTTGCGTCACGAGAGGGACTGAGGGGCCGCAAGCATCGGAATTTTGCCCGCTGAGTTGCAACGCAGCACCTGGATACCAGGCGACGGTCAAGTGGGCTCGAAATACACTTGATAAATTTGGTACATACCTTCTTGCACCTGTGGGCTGACAGGGCCGAGGATGTTGCCCGAATTCTTTGTCGTATAGAGAGGCAGACTTTGGCCCGCTGGAGATGAATGAATAGGTGGTGGTTTCCCCGCATCTTGGCCTGTGCTGGCCTCAGCACGAGAAGTAAAGTCGAACCTCGGCGGAAGCCTCGGACGAGGGGCTGGGAGACCTCCAGGCGAGGGAGGTCTGAGAACATCGACGGTGGTCGAATTAGGGGCAGTCCCGCCGTATGAGGTATGAGTTTGTGGTAAGCCGTACTTGTGTTCGTCGTAAATCGCTTGGGGAAAAGGCATGGTTGACGCGGTGGATTGAGTTCGACGGACAGGCGGAGAGACTATTGAATGGGAGAAGGTTGAATGAAACGGATAGAAATGACGTGATTTCTATACGTACTGGAATATGCGCTTCTTCTGGAGGTCTCGTCCAGCGAGGAGTGGTACTGGTGACCTCTGTAATGAGGTCGCTCCTGGGTTACGCAAGGGGTGCTGTCCGGGACGGCGTGCCACCCGTGACCATTCTGGGCCGCTGAGTTAGACTTGACGAGAGAAGCAGTCGAATAAGAAACGGAACACGAGTCTATAGGTGGTTGTCCGGGATACGGGTGGTCGGGGGGAATGCTATGAGTGGTGAGTTGTTCATGATCGCGCAGTTGAGGTTGTTGAGCACTATCGAGGCCGTTTTGAATGCAAGAGACCTGCAAGACAGAGTTGGGAGGATTTTGGCCCTCGTGGTTGCTACAAGTCGCGCTAGGAGGGGTCGAGGAATTAGCAGAAGACGGTCCAGGGGAGTAACTGGTAGGGTCGAAGGGCGAAATTTCGAGACAAGTCGCCGCCGACGGCTCCGTCACGAGCCCTCTGGCGATGGAAAATGGACGCTGGAGGTGGTTGGCTTCGAAGCTGGACGGTTGCTCGAGGGGATAGCGACGGTCCATGGCAAGGGGGTGGTAGGGGGGGTACGGGAAGTAGTTGTTGGGATAGTTGGCGTGTCGGTGGGGGATAGACTGCATCGTCGTCGACACTGGGCGGGGGGGAAGAGACTTGAGGGGCGACGGGGGATGGATGGTAGAAGGGGAGGGAGGCCAGTTCCGATCGCAGACAAACAACACGAGGTAGGTTCGGCATCCGATTTTTATTCAATCCACCACCCATTCTACTGGAACAGTCCGTATTTCCCATCTCACCTCAACCCACTTTACCGTCCAGATTGGCATTGACGAGATCTCTTGCAACTCTCCGTGCGCCCGCAACCCAGGGACGAAGGCTTGATGAGACAAGTCGCTGGCTCCCGGCTACCTAGCAAGGAGATTCACCAGTTCGAATTCCACTCTGTCAAATCCTCGACATCCCTGCTCTCAAACCCCGCCGTTCATTACCACATCTAAACCTCGCATTTTAACCCAATGAATTCTGCTCCACTCGCTCATTCCGAGCCGCAGGCGGGACGGATCCATGTTCGGATGCGAGCTGTTCATTCCTACTCCATTATCGGGTCCCGCCCACCCGACTTTGAATGGCGCGGGTTCTCAATTCAACGAAAAGATTTGCCTATGCGTTAAGGCTTGAAAATCCCGGAGAGATGCGATCCTAGGCACGCACCACCGGGTTTGGTTGCAACCTGGGAGTCGTCATGCCGTTCTTCCTGCTTCCTGAATTTCGTCGGCTTCGCGTTTCAAAGTACGTCCTGTACACAAGACCACGAGACCACCTCAACGTAAGTCTTCTCGTCGAGTATAGCGCGACAGCTTACCCGAAGTATGTCTTGTATGGAAATCCCGATTGCCGCAAAGTGCGCGAATGTGCATCGCGCGACCGCAAACGTTAGTACGAGAGAGTGATGGATGTGACCCTTGGTTTCCCGACTAGCAAAGGGAAAGGCAAATTGGACCAGAATTTCAAGGTCGCCGTGGCTCACGGTGGCCGGCAATGGCCGCTACGGGGTGAGGAACAGGGGCTCGTTCGTCCCAAAGCACACGGCAATACCTGAGCCCGACAAAACCAATAGAACCACCATTTTGCGATCGGGGGTAGCCAGATGCTTGGCTGCACCCACGATGGCGTCGTGACGATTCGTCGGTGATACGATGGCGCCAGCCAAACACCTGGGGACGACTCGGATGATGATCATTGGCCGACAAACAAGGGCAGCACGCCGCCTCCGACTCTTGTCACAGACGCGTGATGGCGGCAACCGATCACCCACAACGCGACAAAAATCAGCGCGCGACCAGGTCTGCCAGTCGTCTTCGGCTTTGTCCTTTTTGCGCGCAGATGGCCGTTCGTCACCTCTTTAGCATAGGCTCCAGGGATTCCCGGGCAGTGGCGACGATTGGCATCAACGCTAGGGGCCAGCTTTAGCCGTACACAGTAGAGCGCGAAACGCGAAGTCTCTTTGCAAGGATACTCCGAACCGTGGTAACTCGTCCTATACGCCCCTCGCCTGAGGTCACTGCGAACACGCTGCTTATTACGGGCCGTCTGCCGTCTCCATCCTTGCACTTGAAATTTTTTTGCCCAGCGTGGATTACTCGTGCCCTCGCTGCCACTGCTGGCCCATCATAATTTGCTGCACCTCTATTTTATCGGGCGTTTTCCTTTTCTCGCATGGTACGGATCGCACGCCATCACGACCTCCCCCGAATAACAACGACGTCCAATCTCCCTTGCAATGTAAGTGCTAACTTCTAGGTGTGAGCGTCTCCGCCCCAATCGACCTCCCATGCATGTCATAACGTGTCATATTCTGGGCTGTCCTGCATCACTTCTCCCATGCCCTAATTATTCCCTTCACCTGACGTCCCTCGCACCTATCGGGCGGGACCTCACTTGTCTCTTCTCGAATGGCACAGGGAACAGTATTTCAAACACCCCCTGACCGAATATCTTAGTGCCACGTCCTGGTCGGCAAACTCAGCACCCTGCTCTTTAGTCACCGACGAGTCCCCATTTCGTCGCTCTCTAGTCACTTGCCCCTACCACTGGTGAGCTTGTCTCTCTCTCGACGCGGGCACTACCATTTACACGCAGGCCGGTCCCATCGCCTTACGTGTTTTCGCGCTTGCAGTCCTTTTGCATCGTGTTTGCATATCGGTCGTTGGGCTTCTCTGCGCTGTACTTTCCCACCAGCCCATTGTGCCTATACGCGTTTTGGGTCCCCACATCTCCCAGATGCCCGGTCTCACGTATTTCCTACTCACCGCTTTTTGCACTTGTATTGACCTGTCGCATCATATTATGTTTCGTTCGACGTTTTTACGCGCGCGTTTTACTTGCCGCATGACCAGCCAGGACTTCATACCTCGCTCCAGCCACTCCCTATCAATCTTACCCTCACAAGGTTCAATTGACCAGCGTCGTGTCTCGCGTCTCCACTCGCTTGTCTACCCGCACGCTCGTTCTCCTGCCCGCGAGGTCTTGGTCTTGCTCGCTCCAAGTTCTTTGAACCGGCGATTCGTAGGCAACGGCTATATCGGAGTTTGAAAGCGAGAATGATTTTGAAAATCAGGTTTACCCGGGATGTATGGCCTGGTCCGAAACAACACATACTTCTTCTGCCGACCAACTCGCAACTCCTGTAAACACCCCGTCTTGGTCGGAGAGGCTTGCGACAGACACGGTGCTCGATGGTGCCCCGAGTGACTAAATCGGTATGGACGCGTCTCCCCTCTGTCGCTCACCGACTTGAACCCGCATCTTGCACATGCTCGCAGGTTTGAATGAACCCCTCGGAACCTGTTAGACTAAACTACCCAGACAAAAGCCACCGGAAAAAAGACGTACCTGGACGCTGTGTGGTCTCGAGTACCTTGCCTCGGCATCCACAGCTCTATCATTTAACAACTCACAAAGACCCTCGAATCTATCCTTTTGACCGATTTAAGGAGACGGGGACCTCTATCCCAAAACACACCAATACCATCCCCCCACCCAACACGACTAAGCAACCTTACGACGCACGCATCTCTTCGGCACCCCCCAACCTTTTTACACTTCAATTCGGAATTGAATGCCTTGATATCGCGAGCCCTTTTGCGTGGGCTTCGGGTTCGGTTTGAAAGTTGAACCGTCTGCCTTGAGGGTCTGCGATTGGGCCGCCCCGCCTTAACCTTTGTATCGGGTTTCGCAACGCCTCGGACCTCGCCGGCTGCACGGTGTTGCTACTTTACCAATGTTGCACCTACCGCCCAATCGGGTTCCGCCCCTTGTCGATCCGACGGGACACTCTAATCTTAACTCCCAAGACGGGTCGCGAGCGTTCCACACCCTTGTGACTGCTCTGCAGACGATCGCGACTTTGCGCCACGCGATTCAATCGGGGCGTCGCCTTGTGGAAACGCAGCCTATGAGCTCCCTTTTGTTGTTCGGGCGTGGACAGGGCGTCCGACTTGTGCGTTGGCTTGAAATCCATGGGGAGTCAGCGAACGCCCCGCCTGTCTCTCGCCATCCTGGAATGAACACTCCAGGGAACAGATACACCGTACTTTTGGTATGGACACAAAGACAAATGGGGTATCGAAGCCGTGAGGGTATCGGTATTCACTTGGAGAGAAGCAACCCACTCGGGACTCCCTTTCGTCTCGTTGATTCGTCGTTTGCCCAACACTCCCTTACCAATAGAAACACGCGCCAGCACGCGCACGCATGTCGTGCAGTCCACTCTCCCTCTCACCTCGCCTTTCTTCGTACGCATGGATCAGCGACAAAGTTCAAGAATATGACGTCTTATTCTTGTGACGTCGTAACCGAAGTGCGGCGCCTATTGGGGAACAATACAAAATCGTAGTCAACCCAAGACTTACCAGACGGAGGTCGTCCCGATCTTAGGAAGGGCCACTGCGGTGTGATAGCGACAGGTACATAGTTGCCGACCATTAAGACTTTGCAGGCCCTTCGCACTAAGACGCCACACTCGGGTCCTGTAGTCCGCAAAGGTCCATCACGTTGCAATGAATAAGTACGTTAACGACAGAATGAGCAGTTTGTGAAATAATGAATGGATATACATGCGGTCCATTGAAGTTGAGTGGCAAAGTTGGACAATGCAAAGCCGAAATAGCCACACCAAGGGGCCACCGGGAGCGATAATACACCGCCCATAGGAACGTAACAGGATGTCTGAGGCCTTTAGACAAATGAAAATCCGTTTAATGTGTAGTCCGAGGAGTAATTGAAACGATGAAAAAGCACTCAAAGGAGGGCGTGCTTGCCTGAGAGTACCCGGGAGGTATGGTGGATCTCTCGCTCGAGGTCCAGTGGATGACCTGTAAGCCATCTAGTCCTAATGAGGGCCCTGCGAAGGAGTCGTAGGGGACTTCTGTGGGCCGCTGGAGGCAATCGAGGTCGATTCGCTCCCCTCTTCCAGCTTCGCCAACGCCTCTTCTAGTGCAATTGCCCTTACGGCGTCGGCTGAAGGAAGTTCGTGCGTCTCGTCGTTATCACGCGAAGTCCTTCGGTCGGCACCAGTCCTCTCCGAGCCACCACCTACGATGCCCCGAATACGGTCCCTCCAGCTCCTTTGGCTCGAGCTTCTCTCGACACCGCCTCCAGCATCACCTTCCCGGCCAGGATCAGAAGAAGTCTCCTGTATTGTCGGGAGAGCGGTGAGCAGGAGTATGCTTCCTCTCGTATTGCCGTACGCTGGAGGTGGAGGACCCGCGATAGCTTCATCTTCCACGTCGCCCGTACCCCTCATGCCCACGGCTGCAGCGTATGTGGGGAGCGGTGGTCGATTCCACGGCGCATAAGGAATACCACGACTTGGGACACGTTCCAGCTCAACACTGCCGAACCTGCCTCTACTTCGGTATCGAGGGAGGATGTCCGGATGGAGGTAGGTGAAACGATCGACTCGAGCTTGATACACAGCCCGTTCGAAGAAAATGAGGAGAATAATGAGGGCAATAGTGAAGGCGACGTGAACGAAAACGAATGAAGACGTCATAGCATTGGCAGTCGTTGGGTCATTCCGCATCCCGTTGCTGTAGCCGCTATCGCTGCTACTCGTGGCAGTGGCCTTGAGGACTCTGAAGAGAACGACCCATAATGTCACAACACCGCCGATGAGAAGCAGGATCGACAGCATGCGAACTACGGTGGCGTTTGATAACCCTCCAAGCCTTTTGTTTGGCAGTGACGAACGAAGGGTCCCGAAGACGACGCGCTTATATGCCGGGGCAGCCAACGTCGCTGCATCGGAGTCGGAGGACGTTACACCGGGTGGGTGGGAATCGCTCTGCTCCGACGATCCAGTCGGATCCGATGGTTCGGCAGGGTGTGGACCCGCGTTCATGACAGCATCTTCCCCGCTGGACAGGTCGACCTCCCCCGGCTCCTGCGGTCCATCTTGAAATCCGATTTCGCCTCGCTTTGCTGGTAATGCAGGGGCCTGAGATGAAGAGGTGGGTATCTCGGGTTGGTCGTTGGTCTGAACCGAAGAGGACGCGTCCGCCATTGAACAAACGAATGACAGAGAAAACGATCGTGAAGGATGGTCTACACAACACTCAAAAGAAAGCACCGCAACCAGGCAGTCTTTCTACAATCAAAACGAACGAGAAGATAATTAGCGTTTCAACTGGAGAGGCGTTGAGACTCACTCGTTATATTACAAACTGATCAATGAGAATGAACCTAATGGTTTGACGGAAAGTACCCACTTGGGGGGTGGTAATAAAGAAAGTAAACTGCCAGACGGGTTCTCTCGCGTAGTCGTCGCTGTCGGCGACGAAACGGTACGGGTTGTCGAAAGCACCCGTTTCCGTTGACAGCTGTTTGTTCCAAGGCGCGCAAAATAGAACACCGCCGACGACCCACACACTGGCACGCTTCATGAAGTAGCATAATCATCAAGGTAGATATGAGGGATTCAAAACGAAATTTCATTGTCTTGAAAGCGATGGATTGATGTATTTCCGTCGTCAGGCCAGTTTGGGATAATTGGTCACGTGCAGAGGCACAGCCACAAGCCTGGTCTGCAATTTCCCTGACGCACGCCTTCACCAGCACGCTGAGCAACATGGAAGGCCAATTTGACGATGCCCAAGACGTCGGGAAGCAACAGATACGATCTGAGCTGCCATCTTCCCCAACACCCCACAAAGGCCACGCCTTCACTGACGATGACATCCCGGCAACACTGGAACAACTCTTACTTGACGACTTAAGCGAGGAGGACGCCGGATACTCAAGTGGGGATTACGAGGAAGACGAGATCCGTGTAGAGGACGAAGACTGGGAGATCGCGGATAAAGGTGAGTGTGTCCTGAAATCGCCTTGACTCCATCTGACCATATCCGACCCCCATCAAGATTTCACAAAGCAGTTCAACCGGCTCCGCCAACACGCTGCAATACTTAACGGCATGGCCTTCGCAGATGTTAATCCCTCAACCCAGCAGCGCTCCACACGAGTAGCCGTGCCTGTAGTCAACACGCACCGCGCGCCTAAACCGCACGCAAACGATCCTGCCGCAAAAGTGGCGAGCAACAAACCGGCAATTGAGACCGATCAGCTAGCATTGCTGCAAAAGTACAATGCACGCATATCCAATATTGACGAACCATACAACGGCCTTGGGCTTGCCGTATCCGTAAACCCTAAAGGGCCTTCTGCGACTGCAAACCGAAAGGACAAATCAGATAGAGCCACTTCTGAGCAGGTACTCGACCCAAGAACTAGGTTAATCCTCTTCAAGATGATTGGAAGGGGCGTGTTATATGAGGTTAATGGCTGCATAAGCACCGGCAAGGAGGCAAGTCATCCCATCCTCCATTTCCCAATCCGATATGCTACCCATGCTAATGGATCCGCTATCGAAGTGTAGGCCAATGTGTATCACGCATTCACACCTGACCGGAAACACCTGGCCGTTAAGATTTACAAGACTTCTATCCTGGTATTCAAAGACCGCGATCGCTACGTCACTGGGGAATTTCGTTTTCGGAGAGGTTACGCAAGGAAAAATCCCCGCAAGATGGTACGGTTATGGGCCGAGAAGGAGATGCGGAACTTGAAACGCCTCACCTCTGCCAATGTTAGATGCCCGGAACCTATAGAGGTGCGGGAGAATGTATTGGTAATGGGGTTCCTAGGGAGCGAGGATGGATGGTAGGCACCGTGGACGTGGAGTTGGAGCGGCCAGTGGCTTAACTGACTTGCGACTCAGGGCATCTCCGCGCTTGAAGGACGCCACCATTGCCGCATCCGAAATGACCAACCTCTACATTGAGATCCTAGTTGCCATGCGGAGAATGTACCACTCGTGCAAGCTCGTGCATGCCGACTTGTCCGAATACAACGTTCTCTACCATAATGGCCACTTGTACATCATCGACGTATCCCAATCCGTCGAGCACGATCATCCCCATGCGTTTGACTTCCTGCGGTCCGATATCACGAACATAGAAGAGTTCTGGGGGAAGCGGGACGTGAAAACGCTTGGCTTGCGGAGGACGTTCGACTTTATAGTCAGCGACGGCAGAGCCTTGGGCTTGGAACACGAAGAGACACGACAGGAGGCAATGATTGAGACGAATACGAGTGAAGACGCGTCCGCAACACCCAATGCTGAGGGAGAACCTGAAAAGGAGTCCGTACCAAGTCAGTCTGGTATGGAATCGATCGAGGAGAGGAAATACGCCAAGGATGCTTCCTACCTTGAGCTCGAGAGGGTGCTGCACGACTGGCTCAAGCAGGACACCACCGTTGGCCTACCGGTACACCATCATGGCGAAGGGGACATCGTGCCAGTGCCAGCGGCTGGTTTACATCCACATTTGCCCTCCCACCGTCCGATAGACGCCGCTCAAGAGGACGCCGTGTTCCGATCGTCCTTCATTCCTCGTAATTTGGGGGAAGTCGTGGACCCAGAGCGAGATATCGACGTGTTGAACAGAGGGGAAGGGGACACTCTCATCTACGGTAATGTGACGGGGGTGGTGAAGTTGCAGGAGGCGAACAAAATTAAGGCCCAGACTACGGCGGAGGTGAAAACTACCAAGGGCGCCGACCCTTCTGCAAAGACCGATGCGGCCGGTCCACAGGGAGGCTCGGCGGAGGTGCTTGACGAAGAATCGTCCTCAGCAACTGACGATGATAGCGACGATGACGCCGGTGAGCATCCACACTCAAAGAAAGCACCCAGAGGCCACAGACACGAGGACCGAGAGGCTAAAAAGGTGAAGTACACTTTACGACTTCTGTCTGTCTCCACTTCATTTCGCTGGCGAATGTTTCGTACGGCAGGCGCGTCAACGGGCCGTGAAAGAACAGAACAGAGAGAGACGGAAGGCCAAGATGCCCAAAGCAGAAAAGCAGCAGAAGATCAAGAAGACCAAACAGCCGTAGCTGCACGAGGTAGGAATAGTCAGGGTGTAGAGTAGGCTAGCGCGGTGTCGCAAAATGAATGAAAATTGAGTGTCAAAATAGCCGTTGCGCTAGGAACGTTTGGAGGGTTTTTTGGTGCGGAGTGACGCTTGGTCATCGCGATTTGGAACCCAGTCAATCCGCTGTTTCCGAGGCGGCAAGATAACGTTCGGTCAGCTAACGTTTTGATCCAGTGTTTGGGATAATCACCAACGTTTATACACAACCTTATCAGCTCTAATACCAGCGATCGCGATTCGCGTCTTCGTAGGCCTCTTCATCGAAGTCGTCCCACCTCCAGCCGTTCTTCCCCGCCGGACCCTGCCACACCGCGCTAAACTCGACCCCGCCAGAACCGCACGCAGGCAGTCCTTGGATCTTCCCTTTGCAAATTGGGAAGGCCGTGTCAGAATCCCTGCTGAATTTGATGTAGCCACAACGAGACGCGCTAGGCGGAAGCACCGGTCCGTTGTTTTCCTCGCCGACCCATTCAAATGTCACATACACGCCTCCGTCAGACCTTCCCTCCATCTTCTTGGAGCGAAGGACCCCGTGGGCGATGCCCAAATCGAAATTGGCTTCAATGTGTTGTCTTGCATGGGTTCGGACGACGTTCATCCCGAGGTCCGTACACATTTGCCACTCACCCTCCACGTAAGGGCAAGAAATGGTCCACGAGCCTGTGACGCAGTCCACAGGAGGGTTAGCACCACCCGATGATGGAAGTGGGAGGAGTGATCCTATAGGAGCTGTCCGCTTTGCCGTTTGCTTTGCCTTTGGCGTAGATGGACCAGGGGCTACTTCCCAAACATCTGGCTCATCCCGAAGTGCGACTAGCTTTCTATTTCCAGCCTTTTCGGAGCTAGGAGTGAGCAGTGCTTGGGTGGACGAAGTCTTGACGCATTTTTGTGGCGATGGCGCGGCGTCATCCAGAGCCTCATCCGCCGAGCGCTTCGCCTTTCCTTTTCCTTTACCCCTGGGTTCATCTTGAGTGGAGCTGTTTCTTGCGGCTTCTGTGACTTTCTTTGCTGTAGTGGTCGTCTTTGAGACCTTCACCTCTCCCTTTGCGGCGGATTTTGCTGTCGCCTTAGGCGCCTTTTCGGTGATCTTTGATTGCTTGTTAGTTTGGCCGGTCTTCTCCAGCACTTCCTTGTTGAGCTGCTTGAATTCCCTATTAGCCTTGTTCTCCATGGTCTTCATTTTCGCCGGAAGCGCCAGCGTATTGGCTCGCAACGCGGCCTCCAACTGCGCACGCAATGCGGCGATGTTGGCATACTTGGAGCACGGTAAATCGTAATGGATGGCCTGCGCCAACCACCAAGACTTTGGCCTGCCATGATGTCAAGACCGGGGCACGCGTGTATCAGCAAACCCTGATGAGTTGGAATGAAATGTTTGATTCTGAACCGGACTGCACTCACCGCGACCTATCCGTAATCGCCTCTCCAGTACCAGCAGGAAGCAGAAGCATTCTCAAGGATTCTAGTGATTCTCGGGCGTGGCCATCATGGAGGAGACCGCCCCCGATGCAAGTAAACTCGCCCACGGCGAGTGGTGGAATGACGATGGCGTCTGCTGCTTTAGGCATATTTCTTCTTTTGTCGATGCTTGGGGGCGTATTTCGCGTCTCTTGGGTATTGAAACTGCTTTGTACGTTGATCAAGCACAGCAAACGTGGTGGTGGGTGATAAGGACGTGCCGTAGACCTCGTTGCCCAAGGTCGCCGTCGAACGGCTGCCATGCACGTGACAATGTTCAGACGTCTTCGTAAGTAACTCGTCTCGCTTTGCTCTGGTCAATAGTTCGGTCATTCACGAATGAATATGGGCAATGCTGATCACTAAAGCGAACAAGAGGTAAATGGTACTTTGACTAACGGGGACCATAGTGCTTGTCATCCCAGATCTCCCTAGCAAGCCCAACGCTGTTGTCGTAGTTATCCCAATGGTACTCAATTTTGTCTGGGGGCCACCCCATACGTCTTTGAATAAGACACGCCGTGAACAAACGCGTATGTCTCGTTTCGCCCTGCAAGGTTGGCACTTTGTGCGACCCCCTCGCGAATTCAATCCAGCCGTTTTGTTCCTTGGAAGCGCCCAGGGGCTCCTCTGCATACCTACCCACTCGAAGGTGACGAAAGCACTGTCCTCTCCGTGCCACCCGATAGGTATGGTGGATCGGAACACACTGTCGACGAGCGAAAGGCGCCTTCGATTTGTTTGCCACCGTGAGTCCGGACAATGTTGAGCGCGAGAGAATTTTCTCTGGCGATCCTCGGCCAATCGGTAGTAATGTAGGAGCACTTAATCAGTCAGTAGCCTGACACAATATCGGTGGGAGGCTCCTCGTCGGATCAGCGCGGGCTCGGGCTTTTGCCATGGAGAGGTGAATTGCACTCGTACTCTTCCTGAGAAAACCGGTCTCTCTGGGAGGTCTGTGAGCGCGGTTCTTCGTGCTCTGTGCCATAGCCCGTGGCTAGTTTGGCCCGTTTGGTAAGCTGAATAAAGGAACCAGATTGATATTCCCCTAGCGCGGACCGCTTGACAGCAAGCGTTTTTGGGAGCTCTCGCCCTGATGGTAACCTTGATGCTGATGCGGTGTTCTCTCCGGATGTAACTTCGAAGCCTGTCCCATTTGGAGTGCTTTTCGTTGACTGGGTAAGTTTGTACTTACACGGAGATGCAGACATAACCTTAGAAACCGTTCCAGCGCCTTTTGTGGATGTGTCGGTATTTGCCAAGCCTGATTTCTCCAGGATCTGGTTGTTGAGGTTGTTGAAACCACTATTCGCCTTGCTTTCCAAATAGCTGGTATCTTCGGATACTTTGAGAGAGTTCACATGTAACGTACGTTCGAGGAGCTGTCGTATCTGGGCGATATTACTCGTTGTGGGCAACGGCAAGTCATAGAACAAAGCCTGAGCCGTCCACCATGTCTTAGGTCTAAGCGTTATACCACTAAATGAGGATAGGGTGGTTGAAGAGAATGCAAT